>BJBW01007085.1:559-60285 GCA_004320125.1 Scolopax mira | reverse complement strand
ACCTGGTCTGGTGGGAGGTGTCCCTGCCCAGGTCAGGGGAATGGAACTGGGTGACCTTTAAGATCTTTTCCAACCCAAACCATTCTGTGACTCTGTGACTGTGGCTCTGGAGTGCTCCATCCCAGGTGTGTGCACACACGCCAGCTCCCTGCGCTTCCCTCCAACCAGAGCTGGTTTCCCTAAGGAAAAGCCACAGTTTGTAGGTTTGTCTGTGGAGAAGCCTTCTGCTGGCACCCAGAGAAGGCTGGCAGAGCAAAGGGGGGGGAGAGGGGGGTCAGAAACCTTTGCAGAAGTGAAAAATGCAGACGTTTGACAGTTCTGGGGCAGTTTGGCAGAAAATGGTTCTTCCTCTCGTCTTCCCAGAGGGCGTACAGTTATTTGCAATTCCCAGCTCCTTATTCTTTGCCCGGGTGATGCTCCTCCTCTCCTCCCGGCCACCACCTCACCCTCCTCCCTCACGTCTCGCCAGCCGACGGGAGCAAATTTGCTGCCTTGGTTTGGTTCCCCTTTGGCTCGAGCTCGACCTCCACAGCCCGTTCCACCTTCCCCACCCCGGCAGAAGGTTAGTGAAAAGCTCATGATGCACCTCTCTGTCTCTTTCTCTCTTTCTCCTCGGTTTGTAACTTTTTCTTGCATTTATCTGCGCTAATACAGGTCCAGAAGGCGGCTAATAATGAAAAAAAAAAAAAAAATCAAGTAATTTAAGCTTGTTGCAAAATAGGTCAGAAATAGCTGCGTGTAGGCAATTTTATTGAAGGACAGAAGACAGTGCGGTGTTTTACTTCTCTTTACATTTAAGAAAAAATAACGAAAAAAGTGTTAAAAACACCGATTATGGTTGAAGAAAGCATTTTTAAGCATATCACAAACCACGTAGAGACTGTCAGGAGCAGTGCGGGGTAATTAAGTATCGGTGCGAGAGGCAGGTGGCATCCTGGAGGACAAGGATGTTTCTCCAAGGAGCTTTGCCAGAGCGTAATAAAGTTTTTTTCTCTTTTTTCTCTCTTTCTCTCTTTCTCTTTCTCTCTCCCGATGCCACTAACACTGGATGGGGTGGCGTGTCACTCCCAGCATCTGTATAAAGAGGTTAGGAAATGATATAAGGACGTGGTAGCAAAAAGCAGGGTTTTGGTTTTTTTTTGTTCAGATGGGTTCTGAGAGTTCTTGCCTGTCTGAAGGAATTCATTGTGTCAGGTGCAAATGTGAGAACTGACTCTCCTGCAGTCCTGAACTGCTAAACTTTTCCCAGTAGAAACTTGTCTTGGAAGCGAGCTTTTCTGGGACAAGCTCCTGGTGACATTCTCAGGTTAATTGTTCCAGGTCGATTTTTCTTACGGCAGCTTAAGTCATTTTTCTCACCTTCTCAAATTCTGACCTCTTTGCGTCAGTGGGGCATCTGGTAACACCCATATTTAGGCCACCAAATGCACTGTGTTATGAAGGAATTTTTAATTTTTTTAAAACCTTTTTTTTTAAGGGGAAGCAGGAGGAGGGTGAGGAACTCTAAAACTGGTTTTGTCTGCAGCAGCGTTATGATTATGACTTGCCTCTGGCTTAGGGCAGCATCTTGTTTTTGACTCGGGAGGTTCTGCTCTTACCAAGAGAAGAGCAAGAAAGTGAAAATTTCCTTTACCACAACCCACATCCCTTGAGAAGACTGTTGGTGGGCCAGAAAACATGCACTCTTTCTGACCATGCAGCCTTCAAAGCGGCAGCAGCCAGAAGGGTGCTGAGATTGCCTAGGAAATTGGGAGGCGACGGAGAGCTTCCCAGCACCCATCGTACACCCCGAGTACCTTGCTGAAGGGCACCAGGTGATGATAAAAGAGTCTCTCATCTTCCAGCTGGGATTTGCCCGGGAGCACCCTCCGGGCCAGCGTTTAGTGCTGGGGAGGCAGCTGGCTCTTGTTCCTGCTTCCTCCAGGAGCAACCACAGCCTTTCCCTATCATCTGAGGTTGCCCAAGAGGAGAACATGTGTGATGAAGTTCAGGAGCAAGCTCAACAGGCAGTGTCCAACGTAACCTGTCTAATCTGAAGATTTTTTTGGGGGGTATAGTTTAATTTTTTGATGAGCGTCATGTAGTATTTGCTGGTGCCAACAAGTATTCTGCATATATATTGCTGAGTATATTGCACAGAAAATCAGTGTTTTGGCTTCAGATTTAAAAGTTATTCTTTCTTTTTTTTTTTTTTTTAAATCTCTAAATTTGACAGAAAATACTCTTGGGGGCAGCAGTGGTAGAGGCAACACAAGACTAGCTCTCAGGAATGAGGCCCATCAGGGCAGTATGTTCTGTAATAATGGCTTTCCAGAAGGTAAGAAAGCAGATATATAGGGTTATATATACACTTATAGCGTAGGGCGCACATATGCATGTAATTAGCAGCCTTTCTGTTTTCCTTAAGACACTGTAGGAATTTATGTGCTAAAATGAAAAGCTCTGAAGGAGAGTGCTCACAGCTTAAGGAATAGCAGATTTATAATTTCTGGTCCAACCTGGAGTTTTCGTGTTCTCCTGCATCCGGGTGATGATGGACAAAGATTCTTTCAGGGCATGTGTAGGAACCTTGCTCTCTCTGCACCAAAACATATATGACATTTTTCTATCTCGGGGATCACAGAAGCCCTTTGAGGGAAGGTGCCATTTCTGTTGTTTTACATCTGAGAACAGGAGAGAATACACAAGCAGGAGAGAATATATGAGTTGGTTTTTTTCCACAGGATTTCTGCTTCATATTAGCTATGCAGTAGGTGTACGGGGGGAAATACAGTGAGGGCCACTTGAATCTGGCTGTTATCGTGGGAAGGGTGTCCCATGGCAATGCATTTGTGGCATTATTGCCTTGCCTCCAGTGTTCACACACCTCCCCAAGCAGATATCTTCATAAGAAGGTAGAGGGGAGAGCTGGGAACTAACATGCTTTACCTGAAATTATGCAAAGATCCTGGTTAAACGCTTTATTTTTGCTGTAGGGGAAACTCATTTCGTGACAGCAATTATTATGTGCAAAAATAATGGTTGTGAAGTACTCGTGCTCTGCTGAAGAGGATGGTTCTGGTGCGTGGGGTTCCCGTGGGCTCTGTAGGCAATGGGCTCATGTCTTCATGCTCCTGTACCATTCTTTGGGAGAGAGGAGTATTTCTCTCTGAATAAGATGAGGGATAGTGGTTTTAAACTGAAAGAGGGGAGATTGAGATGATATATTAGGATGAAATTCTTTCTTGTGAGGGTGGTAAGAGCCTGGCCCAGGTTGCCCAGAGAAGCTGTGGCTNNGACTCTTTATGAGGAAGTGTAGCGACAGGATAAGGGGCAATGGTTTTAAATTGGAAGAGGGGAGATTTATATTAGACACCAGAAAGAGATTCTTTGCTGTGAGGGTGGTGAGACTCTGGAAGAGGTTGCCCAGAGAAGCACCCCCCTGTGGGTGGAGGGGTTCAAGGCCAGGCTGGATGGGGCTTGGAGCAACCTGGTCTGGTGGGAGGTGTCCCTGCCCAGGGCAAGGGGGTTGGAACTGGATGATCTTTAAGGTCCCTTCCAACCCAAACCATTCTGTGATTCTGCATCAGATAATGCAAAGAATTAATATAGAGCTTCAAAAGAGCAAAGTCCTTTGGATTTTTTCATCATGAAAATAGAATTAAAATTTTTCATTGACTCCAGGAAGAAGGCAGATGTTCACACGTACAAGTGGTGCGTTGCGTGACCTTCTTGGAAGCCCACGCAGTCCTCTCCTTGGGGACTGACTTGAGTTGCCCTTGGATCAAGGTCTTGTCTAGATGAAAGGCTCAGATTGAGTGATGTGAGGTTCTGTGACTGTGTGCACCCTCTTGGCTCCTGACAAATGCAAGGTTATTTTTACTTCTTGCATTTATTTATCTCAGGGAAAAACCTTGCGGCTAATAGCGTGGAGATAATGTTGAGTTGATGCCTGGGAGCTTCATTATGAATCGAGTATTGCATTATAAATCAACTTAAGCAGCTTCTGCTTTATTCTCAATAGACATGCTGCTGGGTTGGTTTCATCACCCTGACCTCTCCCAGCTGAAGCCCTGCTCAGTGAGGAGATGCAGGTTGGCTCCTTTCAAACAGGAACAGGCTGAATTCAACCAGCCGCCGCCGCAGATCTAAACTGAGACCTGCCAGAGGCTTGAGGGCTGCCCGAGGGGCGATGCCCCTCAGCCCTGCTTTAATTGGGGATCTGGCATCACAAATTGCATTATCCCCGCAATCCAGAACTCACCGGGGCTGCAGGAGGAGCCGGCTGGGGCTGCTCGTGACCATGGGGCAGAGCCCTGAGCAGCTCGCCTACACTTTGGATGGTAGGAGGAAGGAGAGACAGCAGAGGTTTTCCTCCTCCTCCTCCACTGTAGTGCCTACCGTGCTCTTCTTTCTTCAGGCAGACCCTGCTGGAGCCCAGGGATTTCTAGGCAAAACCATATGGAAAACTCTGGGCTGGGCTATCTGATCTCCGGCTTAGCTTATGGGCAGAAATGAAAGAACCAGGAAGGAAGGCTCCCTCGCCTTCCCTACTTTCCACCTGGCTCTGCTTCCCTTTCCTCACCACTTTATTTAAATGAAAAATGAAGGAGAAGCCTGAAACTTGGCCAGTTACAAAGATTCGTAGGGCAGAGCCAAGCACAGCGATGATATTTTAGCTGTCTGCCTTGTACTCGGGCAGAAAAAAGGATGCATGTATGAATTCTTCCCTCTTTTCCAGAACGTCTCCTTCCATTCCAGGCTGGAGCAGAGATTATCAAGTTTGGGAAAATTTCTTTTTTTCCCAAAAATATTAAAAAGAACTTTTCTACCGTAACATCTTCGTGCCAGTTTTTTGTTTGTGGAGGTCTTGAATCACAGAATCACAGAATGGTCAGAGTTGGAAGGGACCTTAAAGATGACAGATACTACACTATACTTGATCTTAACCAAAAGGCCAAGAAGCGACCATTGAGTTCCAACCCCCTGCCCTGGGCAGGGACACCTTCTACTGGACCAGGTTGCTCCAAGCCCCAACCAGCCTGGCCTTGAACCCCTCCAGGGATGGGGCAGCCACAGCTTCTCTGGGCAACCTGGGCCAGGCTCTCACCACCCTCAGAATAAAGAATTTTTCTTCCTGAGATCTTACCTATACCTCCCCTCTCCCAGTTTAAAACCGTCCCCCCTTGTGCTGTCTCATGGTTTTGTTTCATGGTTCATGTTTCATGTCTCGTCATGTTTTGAGTGTGACATGACTGTTTCATACGACACGTATGCATGCAAACAACTTTTGGTTTTTTTTAATGACCTAACTTCCTTGAACAGGTTTTCGTCTTGATCAACTTTGTCAAGTTTGCTTTTTAATAAAGTAGTTGAAGTGCACAAGCTTTACTTCTGGAAAATATTCCTATTCAGGAAATGGATCAGAATTCATAGTCTGCTGCAAGAGAATTTCTGTTAATCTTCTTAAAGGCGGCAGATAAGATTTCAGAATCAGATTAAATATTTGTATTCCACATCAGGAGACCTCCTGGGCTCTGTCTGGCAATCAATAAATCCTCTTCTGGCTCATGGTCCCTCCTGTCTGCGTTTACCTCTTTTCCTCTGGTATGCAAGGGACCTTTTATGGGCCGGGTGATGCCCATTTGTTTGGAAATTGAAAATTACATCTGAGTTTTGAGCTTCCCTTGTGTTTGTTTGTCTTTGCCGTGGTTCTTTTAGCGCTGAGCTGGGGGGGAGACGGGCACTCGGGCTCGCTTGGGTTTTGGAGGAGTGGCGAGGGGGGGTGTGTGTAGACTGTGTCCCACCAAGATGTTCAGCCTTTATGGGTGTTGGATGATTAAATCTCATGCTTGAGGGGTGCTGCACGCTCCCCCCACCCCGCTTCCCAGCTTCTTGGCTCCCTCTCAGCATGAATTTCATTCCCCCCCCCCAATGTGGGAGGCAGGTTGACAGCTTGCTCGCAGGCAGAAGGCAGGGTACGAGACGGGGAAAGAGGAGAGCGTACGAAAACATCTGCTCCAAGCTGGTGGTGGAGATGTTTGCATAATTTATTAGTATTTTTAGAAAACAGGCGTAATTAAGGAAATAAATATTTGTCGATGTGGGGTTGGGTATGGAGTGATGTCATCGCTGAGTGCGGCACCGCCTGTTACGGCCGCCAGCAGCAGAGGGCACTGCCTGGTGCTCGGCTGGCACCGGACGGCAAAATTCTGCTATTTTAAAACTCATTCTCCAGAGAGAGGCCTTAAGAATACCTCTCGGGTGTCTCAGTTAACCTCCTACCCCTTTTTTTCTGTGTGCCTTTGCCAGATTCTTTCCATCGTGTCTTCATAAAATCCAGAGGAGCGGCCCATCCCAAACTGCAGTCTCTCAGCAGTTCTATATATTTGGGAAAAAATAATAATAATAAAAAAATAATCAAGTGTTTTACTCATTTTCTTAGTTCACCTGCAGTCACCCCTGTCACTACGACTCTCATAAGTTTCCAGGCACACTCATGATGAAAGACTGAAAAGAAATGGAAGAAAAGACCGTGATGAAATTGGAAGATGTAGCCAGATCCCTCGTCCCGCAATGACGATGCGGGTGAACTCCTCAAAAAACAGGATTAGAGTTTTTTCGACGAATTTGCCAACCTGGAGCAACCAGTGCAAGGCTGGAAACTGAAGTATTTTGATGATTTCTACAGGCAGGATATGTTGCATGATGCCATAACCACTTTTCAACAGAAAAATAATCTAAAATAACTTTTCTGGAAGCTGTCTGATATAAAAAGCGTGTGGGATGGCTTATTACAAGTTTCATAATCCTACACTAGAAAGCAGTTTATATCACTACCATCTCTTGAGCACATTCGACTTGCCTGGTTCAGAAATAAATTAAAATAAGGCAAGAGGTCATTATATTTAAATGCCGGGGATGAAAACATTTTCTGTGGTAAGAGATGAGGAGGCGAACTGTTTCTTCTCTGAAGGAAGAGCATATTGTGGTCAGCCTTGACCATGCATGTTTGTGCATGCAACCGTGGTTATATATCCCAGTTATATATTCACTAACACAGCTGCTGAATTCTTCCTATATTAAGAGTGATGCTATCCTCAAAAAAATAAAACTCTTTGAAGCGCTCAGTAGCCGCTATCCCATCAAATTTAGGCAAGATCAATAACATTGGATAAATCCATGCTAGTATCTAAAGACGACATAGTCAGGAGGTGCAATGACTTGATGCTTCAGCTGTTGCTCATCCAGGTATCCAGGCTCATCCAATATAATTGGGGGGGGGGGAAATAAAAGCGGAGGGAGCCAGGTTCAAAGGAAAGAGGAGGTGATTCTTCACGCCAGAGGGAGTAACCCGCATTCCTGTGGGTGCAGGAGGTTTACGTGGACTGATGAGGAGACTTGGGCAGCGAGGTCTCCCAGAGAAAACTCCATAGAGGAATCACAGCAAACCCCTTGAGCTGAAAATGGGGGGAGACACAGATTATTAGGGGGAGGTACAAACGCTGCCTTATCCTTCCCTGGCTGAGCGCTGACGGCCCCTTTAGGTGGCTGAACATTGGGCTAGCTGTGTATTGGGGATTGCTGGGGCCTTGCTTCTGTTTTAATGATCTTATAATTCAATTTTTTTTTCTTAAAAAAAAGAAGCTGTTGAAAGCAGTTCTTGTGCAAATGAATCATAAATGTAAAGCAGTTTCAGGTGCCTGACAATCTGCATTCATTGCTTGGCTATCAGAATGTAAATCATAGTTAAAAACCCACAGCCATGGAAGGTTTCTGCTGTATTTATTCAGATGGCTTTCAAGCCTCACTTAAGAATGTGTTTCTCTAAGCGTTTTCAAGTGCTACCTTCTCATATTTTTTTTTGTTGAATAGTTTACTAAAATGGTATGAACTGTATAATTGCAATATTAATATTTCCTCCCCCGACCTCCCATATTTTCTCAGTCCCACGAACAGATCTCCAATTTGCAGGATGTCAGAGCCTTAACCTGAATAGTTGCTTTCTGTAATGTCTTATCCTTAGAGTTGAGGTATTTGTGAGCATGTTACAAGGGCAATCTGCTCTTGTGATCAGATTCAAGTGAATCTTGTGAAACTCTTGTGAAATTCAAGTGATCAAAACCATAGAATTCTGGACTAAATCAACAAGCATTCATGGCCACAGTCTTCTAGAAGAAAGGCAGCTAGTCCTGGCTAGGATGGTGAGGCACCACTTTGAATAATGTGTCCAGTTTTGGGATCCTCACTCCAGGAAAGATGTTGAGGTGCTGGAGCGTGTCCATAGAAGGACAATGGAGCTGGTGAGGGGTATGGAACACAAGTCTTGTGAGAAGAGGCTGATGGAGTTGGGGTTGTTCAGCCTGGAGAAAAAGAGGCTGAGGGGAGACCTTCTCATTCTCTACAACTCCCTTAAAGGAGGGTGTAGTGAAGTGAGTGGGAGAGTGGGAGAAGACATCTTTTCCCCCAAGTCACAGGTGACAGGAAACAGCCTCAAGTTGCACCAGGGGAGGATTTGGATGGATATTAGCAGAAATTTCTTCACTGCAAGGGTTGTCAAGCCTTGGAACAGGCTGCCCAGGGGAAGTGGTAGAGTTGTCATCCCTGGAGGTATTTGAAAGGTGGGTAGATGTGGTACTTAGAGATACGGTTTAGCGATGTTTTTTGTCAGAGTTAGGTTGATGGTTGGACTCGATGATCTAAAAGATCCCTTCCAACCCAGGCCATTCTATGATTCTATGAAATATGGCTGCGTGTCCTCCACTCCCCCCATCTCCACCCAGCAGAGTGTGGCCAGCATCAAAGGCTCCATGGCGTTGAAGGGAGTCTTTCAGTCAGTGTCAGTGTAATTTTCCTGAGTACCAGGGCATTGTGGATGGCCGGGGCAGGCGGGCAGTGGCTCCTGGTGAGGAATGCATGTTGTGGTGTTGCCAGGTTCTGGAGGAGCAGCTCTTCCCTTGGCTGGGTTTTGCTGCGGCCGGCCAGCTTGCTTGGGCTTGGGGAGAGCCCTCAGAAGCACATGCTCCAAGGTTTGATCTCCGTGGCTTTCATCATCCCAAACAAGCCAGTCCTGTCCACATGCAAACACTCAGCAAGCACTGAATTGTGTCAACCTTTTGCTTTTCATGTAACAGTTTTATATTTTTCTTAGTTTGGCAGCTGTTGTGTCTTACAAGACTCAGAAACATCCCACTCGCTTGGGGCTGGCCCTTTTGCTCATTTGCGGTCTCAGATCATGGAATTATGGAATTGTCAGAGTTGGAAGGGACCTCTAGAGATCATCGTTGGTATTTCAGGTCCTGCTTTCCCCTTCCTTTTGGCTCCAAGCAGCAAGTGCTGGTGGTGGGACTGGTGGGATGCCCTCGAGCAGGCAGGGATGCTAACTGGGCTGAGGTGGGGCAGAAGTTGTCAGACACAAGCTGGTCCTGATCCGCATCACGGGCCTGGGACTGGTGGGGCTTCCTCTCACAGGTGAAAGGTTTTGGTGTGGTAATGAGCCCCATGAGCAGTCTCCCTCCTTCCTGCCTTAAATCACTGTTATGTTAAAAGTATGTTCCTTCTTTTTTCCCTATGCCATTCTCCCCGCTTCAAACAAAACTGTTCTATCATAAGGTAGAGCAAAAAAAAAAAAATCCTTTTAGTTATTTTTTCAGGGGGTATTGTACAGATAGTTTAGCATTAAAGAGAAAGGAAAGATTGGGATCGTTTGTCTCTCAAAAGCACTTCGTAAAGGTCCTTTTCTTTCTCTCTACACCTGTCAGCATAGGGACAGCTGACTGATAGCCCACGGGTAACACATGCATGAGGAGCATATTTTCATGGAATCATGGAATGGTTTGGGTTGGAAGGGACCTTTAAATGCCATCTAGTCCAACCCCCCTGCCGTGAGCAGGGACATCTTCAACTAGACGGGGTTGCTCAGAGCCCTGTCCACCCTGACCTGGAATGTTTCCAGGGATGGGGCAGCTACCACCTCTCTGGGCACCCTGGGCCAGGGTCTCACCACCCTCAGCGTAAAACATTTCTTCCTTATACCTAATCTAAATCTTGCCTCTTTTAGTTTAAATCCATTACCCCTTGTTCTTTCACCACAGGCCCTGCTAAAATGTTTGTCCCCATCTTTTTGATCTCTAGTTAGGATGCAGGGTTGGCACTAGGAGATACAAGTGCTATTCCTATCTCTGCTGCCTGCATGGGATTGTTCCCCTCTAGGACCCTCAGTTGGAGCCTGCTGGGAACTCATTTTCTCCTTGTTTTTTTCCGGGATGCTGAAGCCCAGCGAGAGCCAAAGTGGCCACATTTGCAGTTGTGGGGCTTTGGATTTCCGTGAAAAATAAATTGACAAACATCATTCTCTTGACCATGAAAGATGGGGCAAGTGGAATCACTGGACAGCTTTTAAAAATGGAGAGTACTAGACTGTGCCTCTGTCTGCCCAACAGTCATGTCTTCCAGAGCCCTGGGAGGCTGTTTCACTTACTTTCATTCCAAGCTACAGAAATGCTGTAAGTAATATATTTTCTAATTAATAGGCCACACTGTTGTGTGGGATTAATAAATCCCTCTGACATTACAACCCAAGTACTTGGAATTATTTTTTTTCTTTTTATTTTAAAATGTGGATGCGATTAGGAAAAGGATGGCTGGTGATATTATGTCTTTAGAAAGAAAAGGGGTTTTTTTCCCGCTCTGAGGTTTTCACTGCATTTGCATTGATCTATGAAATTTAGTGTTCTGTCTTCATAGTAGAATGAAGAAAGATGCCACAGGAAAAAAAAAAAAGTTGTTTCCTCTGTAGACTTCATGTTCCTGTAGAGATGTCAGTATTGTGCATATTTATGCCTGTTAATTTTAATTGAAATAAGAATTTTTTCTAATTAAACTCCATGCTCCCACAGAATTTCTTTTTCCTTTTTTTTTTTTAAATTTTTTTTTAAAAGAAGCAGCTCAAGCAAATTCAGTTAGAAAACCAAGAGCAATGTTGTGGGAGATGAAAAGTACATTTTGACTTTGTTTTTCCTTCACCACATATAGAAATGGAAAATGTAGGATTGTATTAGTGCACGTAGACCTATCTCAGACTGTTAACACGCCAGAGGGAGGGAGTCAAATGCTCCAGCGAAGCAGATGGTGCTCATGAGTCTGTCTGTGTAACACTTCCCACACCAGGCAGTGGGTGGAGGGATGGGAGAAGACTTCTCTACACTGGCACAGCACCAGGCTGCCTGGTACCAGATGTGGATGGGCCAGATGTGAGCCTTCCTCCACCCCCATCCTTCTTCAGGACTTCAGTCTCCAGACTGATGCTGGGGGGATTCCTTGGAACCCATGGTCCTGCTGAAGTCCTTGGGGTTGCAGGGGTGGTTGTCTCAAGGGGAGTTGTTTGGAGCTCAGTGGTTTATCCAGAGGGGCTCCATCCCTGTGGTTATATGCCTGTGGATGTGGAGAGGATGTCATCCAAAACTGGCTGGTCCATGCAGCCATCCTACGGGGATCTTTTCAGATCAGCATGTCCTGCATCACAGTTACCTGCCGGTAATTCAAAGAATCTACCCAAAAATGCCCTGTGTTCCTTGCCACCAGGTAAAGTCACCCTGACTGCTTTTGATCCTTCACTCGCTGCAGCTGTGGTACAAGGATGCAGTGAAACTTTGGCTGGTGGGAAAATAATGCAAAAGCTCTTTGTCCAGAAGACACGGGCAGGAGGTAGGTGGTTGTCAAGAGCCTTTACAACTGTGAGGCTGGGTGTTACTTGGAGCTGAGGGCAGCAGCATTACTCGAACTGCAGGTGGGAAAGGACTTTCTGGTGATTTTGAGGGAGTTAGATGGCCACACAGTGACCTTTCCTGATTTTCAGCAGCTAATTTGTCATCCGAAATCTTTCACTTCTTTCCCCAACCCTGTTTATACATAATTGCATTTTATGTGCTCTGAACGGCTGTGTTATTTTTCTGTGCCCAGAAGATAATGAGAACAATTAAAAAGAAGATAATGAGAACAATCCTAGAGAGGGGGTGAGATGAGCTAAGAAAAATCTGTGTTTTCACGGATGGTTCATATGACAAGGCTCCTTGACACATGAGACAGTGGTTTTTTTCTTCCCAACTGTATGACTGTGGTTTAATCCTGTATCACACGTAGGGCTTAGCATCAACCGTAGGGGTTAGCATCAACTGGGGGCTGTGACCAGGCAGAGGGTCCTGGATGGTTTAAAAGGTACAGCCAGTAATTAAAGGCTCAGTTCCCCCCTTTTAACCCTTTCTTGAGCTGTGGTGATAAACGTACCCATCACTTAACTCCCTGGCCCTGGGAAGGGTCAACTGTGACTTTTGTCCCTGTGGGAGAACACGTGGTAATTTGAGGGTATATACTTGATCCCTTCATGCAGTGTGTAGGTAGTGGTATGTACAGTGTCTATAATATATATATATAATGTAAAATTAACATAAGGAAAGTTTCTTTTTTGCAAATATGTGAGTAAATAAACAAGTTCAGCCCACATAAGTCATCAGACCGAGAGCGATAACTCATTGGCCATCTGCTTCTCTCTGCGACGTTGTTTTCCTTGCCTGCTTTTTGGCTCCCAGAATGCATGGCAGAGAGCTTCAGCTTGCCATCTTCGGATCATTCGGCTGTCGCGGTTGTCCTTGGGAAGGATGGGTGACTGTGTTTTGTTTCTGACCATGGAAATCACGATATCCAAGAAAAAGTTGAGTTGGCTTCCAGAAAAGTCATGAACTCATACATGATTTATGAACTTTGTCAGAACAACTGTTTTGTTACTGGAGTTGTTTATTTTCAAACTAAGCCCAGTAATTACCCTTTTTGGTAAGTGTGGAACCCTAACTTGTGCAGAAATCGGTTCAAACATGCGTAAATGAAGTTTCTTCAGGAGCATTCAGTGCCCAATAACTTGCTTCCATCACCTGGAAGAGAGATGTTCCTGCTTGTAGTACCTGTAGTAATTTGTTGGTGGATATGTCTCCATAACTGACTCTAAAGCTGTGCATCCTGTTTTGGAAAGGACTTGTGCAGTTCTTTCCGTAAAGGTCTGTAGCGTCACCTTTTCTTCCTTTGAGAGGGCAAAGATAGTCCAAATGTTTTCTGAATTTTTTCTTGTTTCTGACCACTGGATTTTCTCACAGTTGGTAAGCTCAGCTCTTTTTTTCTTAAATATTATTTTAGGAGTTGGAAGGTTTGAATTTCTTACCTAGTTGTTCCAGGGGTGGTGGAATATTGTTATTAGAAGATGGATATGGTGAAATTTGTCTTTGTTCTGAGATTGCCAGGCTTTGCATTGATTTTCGAGGTGTAGCAATTGGGGGGAATGCGATTTTCGGAAGTGGTACAGTTAAATAGGAATCTGCTCAGACACCCTCTGGATCAAGACCTTGCCACTCTCCAAGTGGCCTGCTCAACATCTCAACCTGCTAGAAGAGGAACCTGCGTTACTGTCATCACGTGTTCACAGATCAGTGTTCTTCTTTGGTTTGTGGGTTGTTGTTTTTTTTAATAGGGAAAAAGTAAAATGCGTTAGAAACTTCTCTAACTGGTTACACCAAAACAAGAAGTAGAAGTAAATATGTAAATGAGTTGTTGATAGCATGGAGTTATGAAAAAAATATATGATGAAATTGTGGAATTGTCAGAGTTGGAATGGACCTCTAGAGATCATCTAGTCCAACTCCCCTGCTAAAGCAGGAATCCCCAGAGCACATCACTCAGGACTGCATCCAGGTGGGTTTTGAATGTCTCCAGAGAAGGGGACTCCACAACCTCCCTGGGCAGCCTGTTCCAGGGCTCTGTCACCCTCACCGTAAAGGAGTTTTTCCTCATATTTGAGTGGAACTTCCCATGTTCCAGCTTGAGCCCGTTGCCCCTTGTCCTATGGCTGGAAACCACTGAAAAGAGTCTGGCTTCCTCCTCCAACCCACCCTTTAGATACTTATAAATAAGGTCTCCCCTCAGCCTTTGCTTGTCCAGGCTAAAGATGATGTTAGTGGTAGATGTCTCATTAAAATGGACAAGAAGTCTTACTCAACAGAAATACGTGATTTTTAAAAAGCATATTAATATTGAATCATTGACATTCCTTTGCAAGTAATGGGTGGTTGGTTACTTTAGTTGAAGAGAGTGAGTACTAGTAGTTTTATTTCCTACTGGTTTTTCTTTTTTTCCCTTGGACAAGCCAGGCTGAGTGACCGTAGTTGATATTCAAGCAGTGTGAGCCAGGGCAAGCCTGGACAGTGCCTGGGAATCACTGCTTTTAACTCCTAGGACATTCCCTGGACCTGATCTCCTCTAACAATAAAATACCTCCCTTCCAGGGTTCCTCTAGGGACACTTTTTTTATAGCTGCACATAAGGCTGGGTGCAGGTTACAGCCTCCTGGAGTTTGTTTGTGCTTGTTTTATGGGGGTAAGGAATCCAACAGATGGGCAGGGATCACTGCGTATCTTGGGTCGATTCCTGCCACGAAGAGTGGGGAGCATTTGAGATTGAGGAGCATTTTGCCTGCCTGTGTCCAGCCGTGCCTGTTCTCCAGACCACTTCCCTGGCCAAAAGCAGGGGGTTTGGGCAGGGTCTCTGTTTCAGAAGATCCCCCCTCCTCCCCGACTTCTTTCAAACGGTTGACAGCCAATACTGCCTGTGCAACCGAGTTACCGAGGCATGTTCTCCTGAGTGCTAGTTTGGCATGTTATAAAAGATGTCTGTGATCTGTAATCATAGCTTCTGCGCTTGTTTAATCAGTGAGGAACAGTAATTCTTCTGCTTATCCTCCTTTGCCTTTCATCCTCCTCCATCCCACCTTGCCAAAAGCATGTGATGTTCCTGAGCTTGCTGTAACCTTTCAGTCCTCTTCTGTAGCTGGAACGTTGCTGTGAACAGGCTTTCCCTCCTCTGAAGGTACCCAAATAATACACTTCTGTCTAGAAGCAGCTTGTCTAATGTGCATGTAGTCACCGCCATGGCAGTTTCTGTGGGCTGGGCTACACTAATTTGCAAAAAAAAAACCCCCAACATTAAACAGCTTGAATAACTTCAAACTGCAGTAGCCTGGTTCTTCAAGATACCCAGTGATTTAACCCTGTGGTTGCCGCTGGCTGGAGTGCTTGCTTCCATTAACAATGTCATCTAATTAAAGGGGTTTTTAGCTCTTGGTACCTTTTGTGAGACAGAAGTCCAAAGGCTCCTCAGACAGTGGACATCACTGTGGCAACCGATTACATTCCTTCTCAACTACACAGTCTGTAAATCCAGACAGGGATGTTTCCATGGATGTCTGGGGGAGCATCTAGCCAGAAGCTTGTATGGGGTGGCTCACGAGACCTTAGGAGACGGGCAAACCAAACACAACTTCTGCAAAATGAAGGCACAACTCGTTTCTCATTGAGTTTAATGAGGAAGGAGAAGCATTGAGTGTTCAGGGTGGGGCAAGGGCCAGAAATAAAGCTCCTACCCCCTGTTTACCTCTGGGGGAATGGAAGTGGACAGGAACACTTGACCACCTACCAAGAGTTTGAACCACAAAGCTCATGGCTTCCAGCTGGGGCACCGTTGTGTTTGCCTCCTCCTCTACCCTGCAGGCAACTCTCTCACTGTTTAAGCTGACAGTTCTTCTTGGCAAAGCTGGTGCGCTAAACTGATTATTTTTTTTAATTTTTTTTTACACCTACCTTGAAAATCCCATCCTCCTACGTAATTACCTGTATTTGTTGAGAAAAATTGCGGTGGAGAAAAGGCTTGTTAGTTTATGGGATAAGAGAGGTCTCTCAATCCTTCTTCCTTTTGTGTGTGCACCGGAAGGCTCTTGGCAGAAAGATAGCTGGATTTCCAGTGCAGCAGGGAACCACACTGGCTTCTGTTGAAATAATCGGGCAGATGCTACAGAAGATTATGCAAGAAAACTTACACCTTGCTTTTAAGTGGCTGGGATTTTGATAATTGCTGTAAGACCGTTTATTTGGCAAATAATTAGACTTTCCAGATAAGAAGTAGGATACAATATACACTGGAGAGATTTATGGGAGCTAGAAGGTTACACAGGCATATATTGGCAGCTGTTTCCAGGGCTTATTTGTGTGTTTGATTTCATTCCTGAATTTTATTTCAAAAGCTTCAGACGAGGCAGGATTGAGAATATGGTGGCTGAAAGCAAAGCAACTGAGAAATGTATTTGAAAAGCCTGCATATGATATCCACTCCTTTCAGAAGGAATATTTCCTTTATGACCTCCTCCTGCTCTGTGTTTAACATTTCAAAGAACTTTGGGGGACTGTCTGGAGGCTGTGTCTTCATGAAGCCAGGAGCTGAGGATTTAAAGTATTGTCATCACTGGCCTGAAGCAGAAAACTGCAGGCGGTTTTAATCTCGGGGTGTGTGCGGGGGCTGTTTAAACCCAACCTTTTGTGTTCAGATTAGGAATGCAGCAGGACAGACTTAAGAGGTGTTAGTGAGGGGTTTTTTCATTGGCAGCTGGGTAATAGCATCGGGCTTTGGAAAGACTTTTTTTCCAATTCTTTGTTATTTCAGTAATTACTACGTGGTGGGTAGAAATCTGTAGGGTTTGTGGTTTTTTTTTTTAAGTACCAGAGCAATGACACGACAATGTGGGCAATAAAAAGAAGTACTTGTTTTTATAACTTTCTACTCCTCGGATGACTGAGGGCACTTATATGTTTTCTCAGATAGTCTGTCATTGCTTCAGTCCTGGATGTCTGTGTTTTTTTTAGTCTTGGTTCCATCGGTGGGGATAATAGTAAGATCCATCTTTGGAAAGGAAGGAATTAAAAAAAAAAAACAAACCAATTTGACGCTGGCATCATGCTCTGACAAGTGTGAAACCTGCCAGCTGTGAAGGTAAATTGCCTGATCTACTTTACCCTGTGCGGGAGATGGAAAGGTTCCCAAACATCTCCCCCATCAAGAAAATGAGGGAAGGAAAGTCTCTCGGCACTTGCATCTGTTAGAGCCTAAGAAATATTTGTCCAGAGTATTTGCTGATTCCTGGAATAGCTGGGGTAAAGAAGGGGACTTGAATTCTTTAGGTATGGAAACGTGGTGGCTCCTGGCAAGACTTTCTGAGATGAGCACCATAAACGAGTATGATTTACCCCCGTTGGCTTGGGAAGGTCTTGAGTTCAGCTCAGTAGTGATCAGTTTTAATGAAGACTAAAGACTTTCTAGCTCTCCATTTTGTACATGATTCTTTCAGACAGAATTCTAATGCTAGAAAATTTCACTTTCATGTAAATTATCTCACTTAAGATGCTTGCTTCTTTTGAAAAAGATCTTTTTAGATTTCCAAAAGTATTAAGTTGAAGTGGTTCTCTGTGCCTCACAAAAATTCATTATAATATGAAAAGCATTTTGAAAGAAACCTTATCCTATGCCAGTGCCATTCACATGCTTTAAAGGATGTGAGTACGCTTTTGTGGCGGGAGTGAGGAATATGCTTTTCAGAACTACAGAGTTGGGTTTTTTTCTCTTTATTTTCCTAATTTGATTTTGGTTTACTTTTCTTAATTTCACTATTTCAATACTGCAATGATTTTCCTTTGTAAGAAATGGTGTTTTTCTTCGTAACGTGTACATGCTTCAGTTGTTCTCAGCCTTGACTCTGGTAGGAAAGTTGTAGGCTGAAAAAATTCACACCAGAGACTGCTCTTCTCCCCAGTGTGATGCCCAAATGCTGTGTTGGAAGCTTCCTTTCTCCTTAGCTCCACAGAGGAGTTAAAGTTCTTGCACTGACCTTCAGAAAATCTGGGGGATAACAGCGCTCTGCTGGAATTAAGCCCTTCTTCTTATTTAAAAACAAATGAATCAATAGCACAGCAACTGACATCCACCTGGTAATACAGAGAGATGTATAGATTGCACTGATACATAGGGCGTTGCTTAGTAAGACTAAAGTTATTTTGTTGGACTGAAGAACTGAACCTTCTTACAAGGTGATGGGAGAAGTTTGAGACCCAGTGATACAAAATTCCTCTGCTGGAATACGCAAACCTCTGCGCTCAGGAGAAACACTCAGAACAGCTTCTACGGAGAGGCAAGTGGTGCCTGCATAAAGTTTCGTCTGAACAGGGCAACAGGAAATTGTCTTGGGGGGACACTGAGACACACTGACAGGGAATGTCAGAGCTCCAAAAGCCAAGGGGAGGGTGGCACCGAGTTGTGGAGATGAGGAATAGGCAGGGCCGCTGTCCCAGGAGCCTTCCTTCTGATGGGTGCTTCTGTGGCATCAGAAGAGAAGGGAGAAGCTCCAGGGTCCCACTGAAAACCAGTGGCTAAAGAGTATGTGGGGACAAAGTGACTCTGCCACACTGGGGTCTGGTCCGGAGAACGTGTGGGCTGATAGCTTTGCATTGGTTTTCCAGAAGCCTTTGGGTTGGGTGTGTGTTGAGTCACCTCATTTCTCTGTGTGTTTAGGACTCCTCTCTAGAGTTTTCGCCCGCCCAAATTCTAGTATATGCCAATGAAACAGCCTCTGAATCTAAGGCTGTAATAAAATATCCAAGAGGTAATTGAATTACTTTTCTGTGAGGGGATGAATCAGTGCTTTTTCACCCTTGGGTTTGTCTCTTGCTTGCATTCTTTTCAAACTGAGGGGTGGGAACCATACATTTTCAGCGTTGAACCACTACTTTGGAAGCCTAGTTAATGTCGGCAGAGCTTCATGCACATATGGAAGTAAATTCACGACAAGAGGTTGTTTACAAAGGGTGGAGTAGCCTATTTTCAGGCCTCCCAGCTTTTCTAAGGTTTTAAAGATCTCTCTGCCTATTACACGTGCTATATATATATTTATACATCTATAAAATATACTCACTATATCGCACAGCTGTATAAGCAAGAATTTTGAGAGGGAGCTTAGAACTGGGTTGTCCAGCAAATGCTCTGTGGAGTTGCAGCAGCTGCTGGGATTTAGTTCCCTCGGTATGCTGCGTCGGTTTGCAGGACTGCCCATCAAATATGCTCCTTGTCCCCTTTGCAAACCTGCCTGCAGAGCTTGCTTCAGCTTTGAGTACGGCGAGAGACTCTTCTAGACTAGAATTCAGAGTTTAAAACAAATATATCCATAAACAACGGCCATGCCACATGCAAAACAGTGCCCGTTTGCTATAGCCAATGGCTTTTCTTTCTCAGTGGATTTTTCCTTTAAAAATTCACTGACGTGCAGAATTTGCTCGTTATTTGTGTTGCTGTAGCATCCTGGGTCTCTGCTCATGCCAGGTGCCACCTCTGCGATCTCCTGAGCTGCTCCATGAGAGCAAAGCAGAGACACAGGCTCTGTGGGGTAGGGGGATGATGATGGGAAGAGGCGCAGAGATGTGTGAATTAGTCTTTAAAACCATAATCCATAATAGTTTTTACCGCTGGTAGGCTTTATCTTGGATACTTGCATCTCGCTCTCTGTTTTTTCAGCTCCCAGAGCAGAAGGATAGGGTGTCTTTCTACCTTACAGTACAGCTGGCCCCCACAGATCAGCGAGTTACTTAAATACCAGGGTATTAACGATATGTGACACCAGTGGAAAAGAAGAAAGTTGAGGCCAAGATTTTTGGCACATCTTTTACCGCCATATCCTTTGGAAGAGCAGCCAGTGAATGAACTGAGCTGCCATCACTCGCACTTTACCAAGTTTTCGATTTCTATTGTATGTGAGAGTAATAAACTCGTGGCTGTGTGAAAAATCAGTGCAGGATTCGGGGCTTGCCTCCCTCTCCGGGTGGTTTTGTACCCCGAGGTGTTGCAAGCCCACCTTCCATCTGAGCTTGTAACTTCCACTGTCTACTTTTTAACTAACGTGCTTTGAGTCCATGATAATAGATGAGGAAAAACCCGTGTCAAAGTGAAGGCTGTGTCCTACACCCTGTGTTCCTTTTCCTTACGTTTTTAGGTAGTCTTGGGTACCTAGATTTAAAACCCTTCCGCATCAATTGTCTTCTGTGCAGAGGAAGCACAAATTCAATCAGAAGACCTGGCATGAGAAAAAAAAAAACCACCACCAAAACCCACCCGACAACAACAGGGGTGCCTTTCTTCTCCTAACGGGGGCGGGTTTTTCTTAAAAGTCAGGCAAGTTAAAATAAATACGGCAGTGCAGAAGCCAGAAGAACGACGGGGTGAGGCAGAGCATGTGTGCAGCAGCAGCACTGCATTCCTGTCATCACGCACTCCCAGAGCGTAACAGCGAGAGAAATACGACCCGAAGCCAGTTTAAGAGGTGCTGTAATTAAGCCAGGATTACTGCCAGGCTATAACACAACCTGATAGTGCTCCGGACTTAGACTGAAGACTTCCTTGTGATAAGCTCGTAAACTTTTTTTTTAATATTTGGAAGTTTTTTCCCTTGAACCTTTGACCTTGCGTTTTGTTGTTTGGTTTTTTTTTTCTTTCTCATTCTGGTGGATTTTCTCCAACGCTTTCTCCAAGGAGAGAGGGTTGTCAGAGCAAGACCAACTTCTTCCTCTCCAATAAATCCATTCAGAGGCTACCTTATTCTGTGACCTGGACCACAAGCCTAGAGTACTTGGCTTCTCTGGCATATTTGAGAGGTGACAAATTATTAGTGTCAGAAGGCTGCTGTGAAAGAGGATGTGCCGCATCACAACTCTTCTGCTTTGCTCTTGCCCATATATTTGATTACAAAGTCCTGGAAGGGAAAACTAAGCACTTCCTAGCCAAGGACAGTTGCAGCCTGTTGCCAGACTTCCTTAACCAGAAAGGGATTGCAGAAAAACAGCATATTTTTTTTTTTTTAGAGCCTGAGTTCTGTTAATACAGAGACACAGGAATCCACGCATGAAAATGGTGGGTTTGTGCAGTGGACAATTTTCCCCCTTCATGGATTTCTTCATATTAGAAATACAGTAGTGTATTTTTTTCAGGGAGGCTATTATGCAGAGCTGTAGATATATAAAACAAGCCTGTGTTGTTATACCCAAGTTTGGTGTTTTTCCCCAGTTCTTAATTACAATTTTTTCACCTCTTCTTGCACTCAACTTTCCTTCCCCCTCCTCTGCTTTGCTGCTTTCCAGCTGCTTGCACAACAGGCTTGTCTCCCCTCTTTAGGTTTTATTTATTCCTTTCTGCTCTCCCTCTCCCTCTTTTCATTTCCTTCCCAGCATCTTGCAGCATCCTATCTCCACCTTTTAAAAAGTTGCAGGAATCTGCAACTTGGTTTGGTTTCCAGAGGCCACAAAATGACCCCCTGCTCCCTGTTTCAGCTGGGAGGAGCTGAGGTGACTGTGGTCTTCCTTAGGGCAAAGTCTCCCCCAAGTCCCAGTAATACCAGTGATATTCATAGTTGTTCTTTCTGAAGCTGGCGACCAGGACAGGATCCTGATCATAGACCTGCAGAGAGTGAAGCCACTCGGCGTCTTGACAGCTTTGCTGCTTCTGGGGGCATGGGGTGCTTTTGTCAGCCACCAGCTCAGCCGGCAGTAATAAATGCTTATTTCATTTAAAAACCTCCCTCAGTCAGTCCCCGAGCCGGTCACGGCGGGGCGGTGACACCAGCCCACCCTACTGCTGACGCCTCCCACTCTCCCCGAGGGAAACTTCTTCAAGGTGGGGAGGAAAAAAGCAGCAGCCTTGGCTGAAACTTGAAATACCACATTACATGCGAGCAAATACCATATACACACACATGACAAGCACCCGTGCAGAGAAATATATATATATATATATATATGTATATACACAGCTCATCATATTGTACTCTGCTACATAATTATTGATTTCAAATTGAGGAAAAACAAGCCTTACGAAATGGAAGCTGGGACCCTAGAGTTTTGAGTGTTATTTGCCACTGATTTCCTGTCCTCTTCTGTGCCGGTTTTGTCCTCTTCTTTTTGCCATTTCTATAAAATGGGAACAGACCTGCCTAGCAACTAAGAAGTGAGTGTTTATGAAGATCAAATGCCACAGATATCCTTAGTCATATTTGTTTTCTCGCTTTTTAAGAAGATAACACAGAAGGTTTCCAGTAGCTCAGATTTTGAATTGCTTTTCCAAAAAGCCTTCAGGACGTGGACTGAGGTAGGACAGAGATGTTGGAAAGCTTGAATCCTTTGCAATGTCTTATATATACTTAAGCCTCTTTTTGTTTTTATATTCATCATGGTAAACCAGTGCCTTTGAAATGGCTACTGTTACGTTGCCAATTCCTGACACGGAATTGTTAGGTTAAAAGGGAGGCAGGATGCCTGGTTTTGGTTTAGTTTGGACTTTTTTTTCCCAAGATCTCTACAGTCTGTTCATCCAAGTGCCTCACCTCTCCCTCTAGTGATTCAAGAAAGAGATGGTACCTGTTGGACTTTAAACACCAAATGCTAAAAATGTTTTATTTTATTTTCAACAAAAAAGCTTCTGAATCAATGCTTTCCCGTAGTTAAAAAAAACAAGCTGGGGATGAACACCAAAAAAAACCAAAACCCAAACCCTACTAAAAAGTTTTGAAACTGTCTTTTCATAATCAACATGAAGTGATCAGATTTGCATCAGCTCAGTTTATTGCTTGAAGAAGTATTTTCCCTTATTCCCAGCAAGCTCCATCACACTATATCTGTATTTCTTTTTACAATTAGGAAAAACTCTACCAATGTGTCACAGGTAGGCAAAAATATTTGTAAAATTAGAGCAGAATTTCCCACCAGTTTCAGCCAAAGAAAATGATGATCCTCCTCATTCCTGTTGAAACGGTTGGATTAAACATGTTTTTATTTATTTCAACCTATGCTTATAGGGGTACTGTGCTATTTTTCAGCAAGCGGGACAGCCATTTATAGCTGGGAACTACTTCTTTCCCTACCCTGCACTAGCATATCCATATCAATCCAGACATTTATTTGTCTTTTATTAAAAAAGAAAAAAAAGAAATTAAAAATGCCTAAGAATAGAATGTTGTGGGGGTTTTTTGGTTTTTTTCCAAAGCCCTCAAATTTTCGCTTTCAGATCATATGAAGAAAATTATTTTATTTCAGTTTGGCCACTGAAGCAAAAAATCAATTACACTCACAGTTCTAGCTCTATTTCCAAAGAAAACAGCCCAAACTTAAACTTGGTCTTTAATTATATATTTGATTCATCCTTGTAACAACAACGCTTGACTTCAAACAATGCAAGAGCAGGAGGAAACTTGCTCCGAATTCCTCTCTTCAAAGGGAAGAACTCTTCAGATACCATGTCAGAAAACTTTCAGCTGAAACCAAAAAAGATAACTGTGAGAAGACTGAACATGAGGAATTTTATCTGACCACAGGAATAATGTCTCAGTAATGAGAGGAGGCCTCCAAAATAATTTTTAAACAAATCTCCCCACCTTTGGGAAGGGAAAGTTGACTTTGCTAGATGGACTGCTTATTTCTCTCTCCCCCTTCCCCCTTCCCCCCCCCCGCCTCTCCATTTTAATATGAAAAAAACCTTCTCATAGTTGTAGGAGCAAATTTTTTGCTGAAAATTCTCACACAATGAAAATGCATCCTGTTACCTGTGGCCCAAACTCTTAAACCAGTCTGATTCCTACGATCGATCAGCTTAACATACCATGTGTTAATTGTATGCCCTGCACTCCTCTCGTGACAATTCCTGCAAGTGTCCAAATTAAATCCATGAAAACTACTCGAAAGCCTTACGTGTGCTGTCACCCATTCGTTAGCGCATAGCAAATTGCTGGAAAACAATTGGGAGACATGTGCTATCCCCTAGTTTTTGATTTGATACTTGTGAGACTAGCTCTGAAACTAGACTAAAAACATTTTTAGTTGGGAATAATTATGCAGAAATCCAGCGTAAGGATCACTGTGGTCTTGTCTGTTACCACCCCCCCCCCCAGCTTTGTTCTGTCTTTCTACTTCTTGACCTCATTTTTCCTCCTCATTGCTTATTCCTATTTGTCTCTCGTCTCAGATTATGCCTCTTGTTCTCGTGTCTTTTTTTAACGGAACAGATTGATATCTGGGGCTGTGTCTAGACTGAGAGAAAGGTTGAGTTTAGTTCAGCCATAGGTTGACGTGAGCCGGCCAGCTCCATTCAACCGCTTCTTGACAGCCGGCAACGCGCAGCCATCGGTTCGTCCAGCTCCCAGCCAGCGGGATGAGAGTTTGCGTTTCTGAAGAGAATTTAATTTGCTTTTCCATCTGGTAAAACGGGTAATTTCTTTAGGTTGTGCTGAGCTAGGTAGGGCTAGCCCATCGTTCCCAATCTCAGCCTCTGATGAGAAAAGTTGAGCCATTCCAGAAGTTCTCCTTACGGTTTTTCTGGTCCAAGGGTGAAAACATGCGCTATTATAAGCTTTGCGTAGGCTGATGAGTAAATTGCTGGATGAGTAAGTTGCATGATGGAAAATATATTTTTATTAGTAGAGCTCTAGGCCATTTCTTTTGCTCGTCTTACTTTTTCCCCTTGGCTACTGGCATCCAAAGCATCAATGGAAACAAGCTGTTCCCTATGGCTTCTCAGATGGGTTGAAAGGCGGTGAGGCTGATAATGAGAAAGGACCCCATAGTATTTAATTTCTAACATTCTTGATCGGTTTCACTCATATGACTTCTACTTGTGTGAGAAGGGTGGGTGCATAGGAAACATGGAACAACTCTTCAGCACATGTTGTGCCCGCAGCAGCAGAGCTGGGCAAACCAAGGTGGGCACTGAGGTGATTAACCCAAAGCAAAACCCAAAGGTGATTAACCCAAGTGGGATCATTTCTCGAGGTCCCTTGGCTTTAACATTCAATTCTTTCACCAGTGGTTATCCTTCTACTAGTTGTTATGGTTTGAGGAACCCACAACAATTTATTGTCCTTTAGACAATTATTCTCCTACCCAATGACCCCTCCCTGGGAAGGGGAACTGTGGGAAAAAAAAGGGAAGCTGAGGGTTAAATATAAACAGATTCAGTAGAGTAAGACTAAATAATTAACATTAATAGCACTAAAGAACCAGTATCAGGAAGCTGTGCGCTCCCAGCAGGGACAACCAACATGGGACACTGCGAGCACTGTGGCTTCAGGAGGGAGGGAAGGGCTCAGTGCTCCAGCACTGGGGCAAGGAGTTCTCAGGATGGCAGCCAGCAAGAAAGAACTCCTCAGAAAACGTTAAAGTTTATATTGAATGTGACGCTCATGATATGAAATAACGCTGTTGGCAGCTTGGGTCAAGTGTCTGAGTCTCACTTCTCCTCATCCTTGTGCCTGACAAGGCTTGATAACACTGAGACCTTGGAACCCACATACCATAGCTGGCTATAAAGTAAATACTTTCACAAATTCAGACACTACAGTCTTCTAAAAGTGCAGTTTTCCCAAGCACTAGAAGAGACCATAGTGCAAACTAAAATTACTGAAAGAGAAATTAATCCTGTGTCCCTCAAACCAGGACACTGGTTCACCACTGGTAACGCTGGCACCATCCCACGCCAGGCACGCTCAAAGAGGAGGAGGAACTGAGTCCCTTTGCCTGGTTTCAGTCAACTGGAATTTGTAAAACCCTGAGTTTCTGGCGGCCTGGCCTGGCCCACGATGGGCTGAGATCAACAGGATGAGTTTCAATAAGGCCAAGTGCCGGGTCAGCATCCTGGCCTGCGTCAGGAACAGTGTGGTGAGTAGGACCCAAGAGGTGATGGTCCCCCTGTACTCAGCACTGGTGAGGCCTCACCTCGAGTACTGTGTCCAGTTTTGGGCCCTTTACCGCAAGAAAGACATTGAGGTGCTGGAGTGGATCCAGAGAAAGGCAACAAAGCTGGTGAGGGGTCTGGAGAGTAAGTCTTATGAGGAAAGGCTGAGGGAGCTGGGGGTGTTTAGTCTGAGGAAGAGGAGGCTGAGGGAAGACCTTATCATGCTTTATAACTACCTGAAGGGAGGGTGTAGAGAGGTGGGGGTCAGTCTCATCTCCCAAGCCACAGGAGATAGGACAAGGGGCAATGGCCTCAAGTTGCGCCAGGGGAGGTTTAGATTGGATATTAGGAAACATTTCTTCACGGAGGGGCTTATCGGGCATTGGAATGGGCTGCCCAGGGAAGTGGTTGAGGCACCATCCCTGGAGGTGTTCAAAAGACGGGTTGACATGGTCCTCAGGACTATGGTTTAGTGATTTTTGTCAGGGTTAGGTTGATGGTTGGACTAGATGATCTTTAAGGTCCCTTTCAACCCAGACAATTCTATGATTCTATGATTCTAAAATGGCGGGTGACTTCCTTCCCTCTGGGCGCCATGTTTGTTTAATATGGTGGCACCACTGCCCAGGCTCTCCTGCCTGAGGGAGCTGCTGAGGGAGGACATTGGGTGAGCCCCGCCGGCTCCATGCTGGGGTACAAATCCCCCCTTGCCCCCTTCCTTCTGTTGTTCGCCTCAGGGAAGGGGCTGGTGGTTGAGGCCTGGTGGGCCTCGCCGCCATGGCCGCCCTGCACCTTCCTCTCCTTCGTATTGCCCCCCTCCCCACCGCACCCTCACGGGAGCGGTAAGGACGGACGGACGGGAGGAAGGAGGCGGAGCGGGAGGGCGCCGGGCCCCCCGCGGTGCTCCGGAGGCGGGTGGCTGCGCGGGGGATGCGCGGAGCCCGGCCGGGGTTAGCATGAGCCCGGGCGGGGTGACCAGCGGCCTGTCCCCCTCACTCGCCGGCCGCCCCTAGCGCCGAGCAGGCCGGCGGGCCAGCCCCGGGGGACGGCACTGGACGGGACGGGACGGGGACGGGGGTCGGCCATGGCGAGGCGCGACGCTGCCGGAGGCCGCGGGCGGCGGGCGGGCGGGCGGGCCTGAGGGGAGCGGGAGGGGGGGTCGCGGCCGGGAGAGGCGCCTGCGGGCCCTCCCTCCTCCATCTCCTCCTCCTCTTCCTCCTCCTCCTCCTGTCGCTGCTCCTCCCGCCGCGCCGGGAGCTGCCGCCCGCCTGCTTCCCCAAGCGCCGCCGCCGTTGGGGTCGCGGGGTTTTCTTTTATTTTGGGGGGGGTTTGTTGTCTTTTTTTTTTTTTTTTCCCTCTCATTCTTTCCTCCGTTTGTTCGGGGCCTTTTGTTGTGGCGGCTGACAGTTGGCTAAGCACGGCCGGGCTGAATCGGGCCATTGTTGGCGGATCCCCCCCTCCCCTCCCCTCCTCCCAGCTCCCACGCTGCACATCCCTCCCTCCCCCTCCTGGTCCCCCCACATCCCCATCCCTCCTTCCAGCCCCCCGCCATCCCTTCTTCCAGCTCCCCCTTCCATTGCTCTCCATCCCTTCCAGCCCTCCTATTGCTCTCCTTCCAGACTGCCCCCCCCCCCATTGCTCTCCATCCCTTCCAGCCCCCTTCTCCATTGCTCTCCATCCCTTCCAGCCCCGTTCCATCCCTTCCAGTCCCCTGCATTCCCCTCCTTTTATTTTTTTTTTTGGTCTTTTTTTTTTCTCTTTTTTTTCTTTTCTTTTTTTTTTTTTTTGCCTGAGAAGCCACAAAACGTGCCTTTCCTCCACGCGAATCTGGGAGCCGTAAGCCGGACCGATTGCAAATGAAGTGTAATGCATTGTGGGACGTGTGTAAAATTGGATCATTCGAGGGGAAAAAAAAAAATAAAGGCAGGCAGGGACCTGCGGCTGGCGTCCCTAGAAGAGGCAGCGGGGAGATGCTGGCAGGTCGTGCCAGGCGGTAGCCGCGCTAGCCTGATGCCCGGTGGCCAGCACCCGGCCAGCCGCAAGGCCTGACCCCATGCTGCGGCGGGAGGATTAGGCTCGGGGACATCCTCAGGATGAAGAAGACGCGGAGTACGACCTTGCGGCGGGCTTGGCCTAGCTCCGACTTCTCCGACCGGGCCTCCGACCGCATGAGGTCCCGCAGCGAGAAGGACTACCGGCTGCACAAACACTTCCCACCGGCTTTTATTTCCCAGGCATCACGGGGCTACATGACATCAGGTTTGTAACAGAATTTACGGTGTTCGTGCCGGTGGGTGAGGGATGTGTGTCCGGCTGGGAAGGTGGGTACGGAGGGCAGGCTGCCACCGGGAGCCTAAGTTGTTATGAATAATGCCCCAAAAAAAAAATTTAGAAAAAAAGAAAGCCTACATCCACCATTTTGTACCTCTGCAAGATTCACAGCGGGGCCCTTGCAATATGGTGTGTAAAATCTCTCGGTGGAGTGAAATAAAGGCAGGAGAGAAACGGTCGTGTCTCTCTGTCCTGAGATAAAAATGACTGGGTGCGCAGAGCATGGAGCCCTTTGCTCCTTTTGTGTGTAAAAGCATGTGCTGGGTATTTACTGCTGCCCCACACCTTCCCCTTTAAATTCAGGTAACTCCGGCTAACTCATTGGGCTTTCATGTTTTGTGGTTGGTTTTTTTTTCCATTTTGGAAAGGAAAAGGGTCACCTGTGATTGCGAAGGCTCTTGCCCATCTTACAGGCTCTCCGGGTTTGGGCTGCGTGTTTCTTGCAGTGGCTTTGGCAAAAATGACTGGAAACACGTTTGCGTTTGTGATTTGAGGTGTAGAAGGGGCCCGGACCCGTGTATGTGAGGGGAAAAGGCACATCGTTTGTCAATGGCTTTCAGGGGAGGCCGCGGGGAAATAATGGACACTGCACCAACATGTTTGTGCACGGGAAGGAGAGAACACAAACAAAACAACAACAACAACAACAACAAAAAAACCCCAGCGCAGGGAAAAGGCAGGCATCTGGGAGAGGCTTGGCCTCCGACAGAGTGCTGCTGCGATTTGGGGAAGCCTCGGGACCGCTCACAGAAGCTTGCTCCATCCTGAAATGCATCTTAATGGCCTCGGAATTCAGACATTTCATAAACACCCCAGAGAAGTCTTGGGAAAAGGCTGATGGGGAGGGGGCCGGGGGGCCGAAAATCCTGGAAAACCTCCTTTGTTGTTCTGCCACCTGCTTATCGTGGCGATTGGACATAACGTTTCGTTACTCTGATGGCAAATCCCAATTTATCGTGGAGGCACGTTTTCCCTCTGAGGCTCAATTTAGGTTGAGTAGGCAGATTCCTTTAAAGGAGAAAAAGAGGGAGAGGGAGAAAAGGAAGGTATTTACGCACTGCTGAAAACGTTTCCAGCCCTTTCCCCCCCCCCGCCCCCCATTTCTGCTGCAAAGGTTGAGCCAAAGATTGTGGTTGTCAGTTTTATGCTCACTTCCCTGTCTCTGGCCCTAATAAACATGTCTCTTTAGTCAGGATTGGGTTCTCATGTCTCAAAAAAAATGTCTCGTGACTGTTCTTTCTTTAATGCCCCAGCGCAAGGGGGGAAATAATGCACATTTTATTGAAAAATCTGCCTGTGTGAGAATGTGGTGCTATTTTGGCAATAGCCGCTCTGATTTATTTCCCCCCCCCCCCCCTTTCCTGGGAAGCTGCATATCAAGAGGAAATGACAAGGATAATTTATGCTTGAACAGCTGAAGAAGAGGAGAATGGTGGTGGCGATGGAGGGGTGGTTTTGTTTCCTGGCTGCTGCGGGACCCCACAGGGGCTGGAAAGCCAAATCTCTCTGTCCTGCCAGGACTTCTGCAGGGAACGTCCCGATATTCCCACCGTAAGATAACGCTGTGTCAGTCCCCTTGGAAGTCAGTACTTTAAGGCCTTTCTTTCAGCATGGAAGCCCATATTTAAAGGAGAAGGCATTTTGTGCCAAGCGGTATGGGTTGTTTTTTGGTTTTTTGTTGAGTTTTTTTGCTTATTTTTAATAATTTAGGGAAGCAGCCTGGCTGGGTGAGAGCTTTATCGTGGCGAGGTTGGTACAATCCAACCAGGCGCTCAAACACCAGCGATCTGCAGAACGGGATGTGTCAACCCTGCATTTTTTTGGCAGATACCTGTGTCCTTTGGAGGGGGGTGTAGGACATAGATTTATAATCCACATGTTTTCAAACCATCTCCAGCCCCCCAAAAGGCCGTGTTTATGAATATACAGCGCATCGATTTCAATAGCAACAACTCAAGAAGGAGGGCAAATGTCATGTTTAGTTCGAGTAATTTGCTAAAGTTGTTGGAAGGAGAAGACATTGAAAATTAAAATCAACAAATGTTTGTTGTTGTTGATTTGGCTTTTTTTAAAAAAAAAAACCAACCCAGCAACAACTTAGTAGGCTTTCAGCTGGAAATGCAATTGTTCTCTCTTGATGGATAGTTTCCACATCCATTTATTTTTAAAGGATCCTTGTCCACTGCCTTTCCAAATATTAGTTTTGGGAGGAATGGCTTCTGTATCTAACCACTTCTCACTATTTGAAGGAAATTCTCTTCCTTGCAGGAAATCTATAGGAAGTCCTCTGGCGTAAAAGTTGTGGGGATCAGGAATACAAATGCTTTCTTTGTCACCCAGAATGTTATAGGGGAGAAAGTGTCCCAAAACACATGGGCTTTTCAGAGGCCTGCATTCTGTTTATCCAACCATTTAACCTCATCACCATTAGCATTGTTGTGGTTCTCTTTTAATTAAACGCTGCATTGTTTGGGATGGGGGGATGGAGGGTGGGAAAAAAACCTTGGGGTTTTGCCTCAATTACACTGCTTAGGGAAATAAGAAAAAGCAGAAAATCAAATGGTCTTCATCGAGATGCTAAACAGTTCAAAATGTTAATATTTGAGCGTGCCCGAATGGGGCATGGAGAATTGTACATCTATTTCTTTCAGCGCAGAGAGATAGCGAGCGATGGTGTTGCAGTCAACGCCGTGGTGTTTTATTTGAGGAAAAGAAGAGTCTTTTAAGCAGAACCGTGTTTATAATGGAAGTGCAAAACCTCACGCGAGAGCAGTGGAGCACACCCGAGTTTTAAGCAGCTTTTTCAGTAAATCTGAGTAAGGACCGGTTTGATATTTGATTAGAAGCAGCATTGGAAGCACATTTTCAATACTTAGAGAACAGGCTGCCCCATAATTATAGAAAATTGATGCAGATGCAGTTCATCTGAAATTTAAAGAGTGTTTGACAGATGAAGGGAGAACGGGAGTAAGGAGGTGGGGAAAAAAAAAAAAAAGCAGGGAATTTAGAAAATCACACGTTTTTCCTGCTGAATAATCTCTTGATACGTGCTATTAAATCGTCTGTACTCCAGGGTTTCTCTAGGCCTCCTAGCAACCACTGGGTTCAAAGGCCACGCAAGGAGTTCATTGTTCATGCGGAATATTAATTTCCCAGTGGAGGACTGACTTGGAGAAAAAAGCCTGGAAAAGAAAACTACAACAATGTAGAGCTTTGACCTTGCGTGAAAAGAGATGTTGAAAAGTTTGAATCCAGTAAAATTTGTACACGTTATTGAAAAAGGGGAAATGTACTTGAAGGTTTTGATAGATTGCTACTTAATTGAAGGGAAAATAAAGAAATCTTACGAAACTGCCAAGTAGGATAACACTTAATGAAACTTATGAAGGCTTCACACAGTCACACGAGACAATACATAGAGCTTTTGAAATGTTGGAAGCTTTTTGCTTTTTCCCCCCCTTGTTTCCCTTCCTAAATAACAAAGGCAAATCCTGGATTTTGTTTTAGCGGAGAGAGGAACTGCACCCTGTGGTTGACCCAGCCGTTAAATGTTACCAGAACTGAGTAGCTTTCTGGAAAGAAATAATTTATTATTTTTCTTTTCTGCAGCTTTTCTTGAGCTCCTGTAATTGAGGATCTGGGGGTTGGAGGTAATGTGTCAGTTTGAGATGGGGGGGTGGTGTAGGGTAACAGCCCACGCAGCGTGAAGGAATGTCTGAAAAGCTTTCTGCAAGGGTAAAAACTTAATTCCTGAGCACGCTTGTTTGAAGGTTACCATCTGAAACGTTTGCAGTTACTTTATTGCTTTTTGCTATAAAGCTTCTTTGCAGAGGTTTCGGTGCTCTGAAGTTGAAGGGTACAACTCAGTCGTGGTCTTGCTCTGCTATTACTGGGGTTTGGTTACCAAGTTGAAGCAGGAGGGAAAGAAGAGAAGCACGTAACGCTGCTATCCAACCCGTGGTATCTGTGAGCAAATTAAAATTTGGAGCAGGAAAAGATACTCTAGGACTGCCTCTTCAGCTTCCTTGAAGAGTAGGAAGGACCTTGGGATCATTTGAGCAAATTGGGGAGTCCTAAGTATTTTTCTTTTTTTTATTTTTTTAACCTTGGACCTCTAATCAAAATTAAGGTTGGGAGATAACCATGCATGTTCTGAAGAACTCATTTTAACGTAATTGAGAAATGACAGAAATATGCAAAGCCCTGAAGCTCCTTTGGTTCTCCTGTCCCTTAATTCAGTTATCTAAAGGAATATGTTCTAGCTTGAAAGCAGCTGCATTGTAATTAATATTTAATGGAATAATCAGGATTGCATCACCTTCCTTTTCTCTCAGTGTGGTATTAAGAAACACCTTCCAATTCATCTGCTTAACAGTAATGTGATCTCTTTGCCTCCCTGAATTCTGAGTAGTTTTAGGCTCTCTCAGACCAGACCCATTAGTGGAACAGTAGGAACTGTGGGGGTGTTGATGGCTAGCAGGGCTACCCTTTGCCTCTTGGCTCCTGCTCTGTCCATCAGCCTGTGCTGACCTGGTGGTCACTCCCTTGAGTGACTTTAGGGGCTGTTCTTGCTTTATTGCTTGGGAGATTGCTCCCAGGCTCATTGTGCCATCGAGTCCGTATTGGCCTCTGTGGCATCTCCTCACCTTGGCAGAGGAACAGGAGCTTTCACCTGGGGAGAAGGTTGAAGCATGCTCTGTCTTCAGACTGCAGACTCGGTCTAAGTTCACGGACCAGTCATTTTTGCTCAGTTTCTAGCTCATTTTGTTTTTCCTCCTGGTTTCTTCCCTGAAAGAACATGAAAGACCATCTTCTCTCTCCTCCTTCTGTAGAACCCTAGTTTTCCCCTCTGCAGTTGCCTGTGCAGCACTAACTCACGTCCGTGCCTGTGTGGCACACCGACACCTCCACTCCTGGTCCTTTCCCACCAAGATATCTTCTGCATATCCGTGACTTCACTTTTAGACCACGCTGTGGGATGTGTTGTGTGTACAACTTCTGCATTCAGCTGCCCAAACTGCATTTGGGTACCCGCTGTTCTTCCTGGCTCCTGTGACCCATGAGCAAGGGCATCCAAAGTGTCTTTTTTGTTTGTGGCATTAGAAGTAAACTCCAAGAGGAATGAACATAGGGAAGAAAGAGGAGTTTCTGTGAGTGCCTATTTTACCTAGACATGTTCATGTTTCTGTCTCACTTCTAAATTTCAGGTTGTTTTCCCTCTCCAGCCTCCATGGCTGCTTGCATTCAAAGTTCTCGTGTTGTCTCTACTGGTATGCTTGCACCTCTGGCCAAGTCAGGGTGCACAGGGGTGCTCACCAAAAGGTGTCATCTCACTGGCTTTTGTGCAGAGGTGTCAGTCTGAACCTGAACAAGTTTCTAGGTGTGTTTTCCAGTAGTCCTGTGCTTTAAATAATTTGTTATATGCACACTAGACATTATGATAGCCTGCTGAAGGTAGAGGAAGCTCCTCTTTCAGGATCAGACGAGGGTTCAGAACAAACACAGTACTCATTCATCACAAATAGCTCCCAGTCTTTCACGGGTCTCTCTTTGTTGGCAACGTTTGATAACGTTGGTGTTGGATATCTTGCCATTTTGGAATTGAATAGCAGCCACATCTTTGGAAAAATACATTACTTGTTGGAGGAGGCTGAAATGTGAGGATTTTGCCCATCACCTTGGTTTAGCCCAGTGACCTGCTCAGTCATGAGCGACAATAGACCTTCATTTTTATGCAGATCATCCCAGAGTAAACTACCATCTTTGTAACGCTCTTTGCCCCGTTGAAAGGGGTATAAGTACAATATGCTTTTACCTGGTTGGAAGAGACCAGGCGGTATTAAAGCCATGATCAAAAATTTGTCGGCTAATTTAGAACTTGTGTAAGAATTTCTAAGTAATACAATGTTAATTGTGGGGTTTGTTTTCCTTGAAAAGCATGATACATTACCTTATTTTAAACGATAAAGATACTATTAAATTATCAAAACTGGATATTAGATGGTTTTGGTGGAGTAAATGTAAGTCTGAGCCTAGAAATATGGGTTGCCCTTTGTAAGAAGTATGTAATGAATTCTTTGTGCAGTTCTGCCCAACCATTTGGTTTAATTTTCACCAGAAAAAGGGGTAGTAACCACTGAAACTGAGATTTGAATGCCTGGACTTAACCAGAACGCTTTCAGTTATAGGTTTTTCTTTTTCTAGGTAGATTAAGTATGAGGACAGGAAACAGAAACGAGGGTTAAAAGCTGCTCTAAAAGTTTCAGGAAAGCGTGTGCTTCTGTACTTAACCCTTGCAACAATTTTTGGTATCAAGGCCAATGGTGACCAGAGTAGTCCTAGGAAAGATACCTGAATATTGAAGCTTCAAAACTCTCCCAACAAGCATTTATTGCTCCCAAGTGACTGCCTGCAGCTCTGAGGTGGGTATAGAAGTTGTTTATAGCTACTGGCTTGCCTTTTCTTCAGCATGTTTTTTGAGTTGGCTGCTCTGCTGATGCTGTTTTGTATCTCACTCTTGGACAACATATAGGTACTGGAATTATCTAGCTCAAATAGGCTGTGGAAGAGAGGGAAAAAGGAAGACCTGGCTTTCCAGGAAGCGTCTCTGGGCATACAGCATGATGGAGTGGATAGAGCTGTCTAGTTTAGACAGAGCCCTTGGGATCTATTGGCAACCTTTAAGCAGTTTGCAAAAGGTAACCAAACCAAGAAAACTTGAATTTCAACAGGCTTGAAATCATTATAAAAAGGATAGCAAGCTTCCCCTGCCCTTTCTCCAAAAAGAGATTAAAATTGCTGAGTTTGAAAGTCAGGAGGTGTTCCCAGTTGTGTCAGTGGTCATCTTTGTTTTCCAGGGCAGTTGAGCTCTTTCTGTAGTTTCCTATGCTTAGATTGTAGAGCATTCAGTAGGAGAACTGTCTCCTTTATTTTGTGCTGTAATATTACCAACCACAAAAAGGCCCTTTCTCAGCCCAGGCCTTGAACTGGTATCGGTGGGTAAGAGTGAACATCCAAAAATAGGTGTATTCCATATGAACAGAGCAGTCCTCGTTCTGCCAGTGAAATCCTGTGTTCAGATCAACCTTTGGATATCATGGTGTTCATAACAATTTTCCACCTCACCTTCCTGCAAGCAGAAAAAGAAAGCCTGTTTATAATGCCAGCAGTAAATGATGTGGAATGATTGCTATTCTGTGCTGTTATCGCTTCTACCTTGTCAACCGGCTCCTCACAACCCAAAGGTAGTTCTGTTTTTCATCAAATCCTAGATGACGTGATTCCTATAATTTTGAAAGTCTAGGAGTGGTTCTTGTTACCTCAGTGGAAAATGCTGTCTGTGGGAGATAGCTACAAAGGCACAGTTTATTAGAAATTTCAAGTTGTGGTATTGAAAAAATGGATCTCGATGGTTTTCTTGGATCTGATAGGGTGTGAAAGCAGGAGACAAACGAGGAATGAACAACTTATTTGAGGAGTTGCTTTTAATTTGTGGGCTTTTATGTGGACCTACAGTTCTTGAGGGTAGGGATAGCCTGTGTTACTGCACATGGATTTTGGGTATTGTGGAAAAGCGTGGGTGAAGAGTTGATCATATTTATACTGGGTCTTTTTATTTAATGAAAGTAGCAAGAAGAGAGATAGCAGAGGCATCTCCTAAGTCTTTCATTCTGAATCTGTCTTGTGAAGTTACTCTGAACTCTTGTTTCTCTGTGATCCATTAGAGTTGTTGGTAAGTAGGGAGTATATGGCATGCTTTATATTTCAGCTGAAACAGGTTAAGCCATAACTGCTTCTGTTCAGCAGTTTTTCTTTGGAAAATTGTCCAGATCCCCTAGATGACCTCTTGGCTTCTCTCGTCCTTATGCCTTATTGACCAGAGGTTTGATTTTGAAAAGTGTGTCTAATGTTGGAGCAGAACAGACTCCTGGACACTAATCATTGTCTTCCCAAACACGATGGAGAATGCAGCTGCAGTTTGGCTGGGATGCTGGGACTGAAGCTCTATGAGAAGCTTGAGTTTGGGTACCAACTCACTTCATGGACACACGTTCCACACTATCTTGCGTGCCCGTTCTTGGGGTGCTGGTAGCAAGTAGAAACCTGCATTTAGTGATCTCAAAATACCTTTTCCAGCTAGTATTTTCTTTCCCAGCTGTATTCTTCAAAGTAAAAAAACATGAATGGTCCTTTGTAGTGATTTTGACCTCAAACATTTTGAGGCCCGAAGAGTATAATAGAGAATTCAGAAATTCTTTCTTAATGTGGCCTGGAAAAGGCAAAGTTCAGTGAGAAAGCTGAGTTCATCATAACACAGGAAGCTGTGCTGGGGGAACCTAGATTATATAAACTAGTTTTCTTGCCCATTTGTGTTCTTTTAATTTCCTCCATAATTTCCTATGAATTTCCTGTTGATGACCTGTGACCCAGTTTCAGAAGATGAACTTCTGACCATGTGTGATAACATTTTAAATGCCATAAATTGGACCGTTTATCTCATAAGCCAGGAAGGATGGTGTACTAAATTTCATTGTGGTACTTAACTTTGCCTCTTAAATTTTCACAGCATTTTTAGAGCAAAGTACCAATCTTCATTTTCAGAGGGTGTTCTAAATTCTGCTCTCCTGAGAATTTACATTCTTGGATCATACAGTGACCTTGTTTTACTGCACGTAAGCCTTAAACTAAATATTTTTTTAAACAGGGTGAAACAGAAAGATTTTTTACAAGGTTTTGTTAAGATTTGTGTGCTTTTAGTGGAAATGCTGCGTGGCTGGCTGGGTGAGTAGAGGGAACAAAGGTTTATTGGCTTTAATGTTAAGTTTGAAACAGCTGCAATTCCTGTGTGTAAAGTGGACATGTCTGTAGCAGAGTGGGTACCAGTGGCCATGGAAAGTTCACCCAAGGTCCAAGCGGTTCCTCAGCCTCTGGTGGCAGCTTCAGGGAAGGTTTCCTGTTGCAGAGATGGGATTACAGGTTTGTGCTACTCCAGTCCAAAATTATCAACAAAGGAAATCCATCTTTGGGGAGTATTTAGAGGGTTTCAATATGTTCCAGCGTCGTTAGTCTCGGCTTTCATTGTGGATGGATGTAGTTACTTTATCTTTAGATACAAATGTTTTAGAATTGTGCATGTTCTATTGGTTTTGTGATGGAAATTATGAAAAATCCTAGGGAAATTATGGGGAGTGGTATTTATCATAGAATCATAGAATGGTTTGGGTTGGAAGGGACCTTAAAAATCATCTAGTTCCAATCTGTTCCAGTGTCTCACCACCCTCACACCCTCTTCCTTATATCTGAATCTTCCCTCTTTCAGTGTAAAACTGTTTCCCCTTGTGCTGTCACTCCCCTCCCTCATTAAGAGTCCCTCCCCATCCCTTCTGGAGCCCCTTTAGGGACTGGAAGGGGCTCTGAGGTCTCCCTGGAGCCTTCTCTTCTCCAGGCTGAACAACCCCAACTCTCTCAGCCTGTCCTCACAGCAGAGGGGCTCCAGCCCTTGAATCACCTTCATGGCCCTTCTCCAGACTCTCTCTCAATTTACATTTATCTGTAAATAGGATCGCTGTATGGAAGTACTGTGAGACCAGAGCTCAGTGAAAGTCATCTGGGCTTCTGTACAGAACAAGTGTCCTTCCACAGGCATTGAATGTCAGGTGTAAAACCTTGAAATCATATTTGCAAGGGATGGCTGCATAAGAATGGATCTGGCTGGAATATTTTCATGGAATACAGAAGAAAAAAATGGTTTCCTGCATTTCTTTCCAGTCAGCTCTAATGAAGTCTCAGCTTCTGAATAATTTTTTAGTTCTCTGGAAAGAGGTACAGGCACCTCTAAATGAAACATTTTGCAGTTGATTGTTTCTGTTCGGTTGGGTTTTTTTTTTGCTAGAGATCACAAGGTGTTTTCCTTTGAGTCAATCTTAAGTTCAGTCTGTATAATTGTTTTAATTGCAGAAATATTCTCTAGCAACCATGAGTGTAAAATTAAAGCATCTTTTGGGAATCTCATTTTAAAAGCCACATTCTTAACTACCTCTTTTCACGAGAGGGTGACGTAGCTACGTAAGGTATAGTTTCAGTGCTTTTCTTTACTAAAGTAACTTTCCATCAGGTACCTGCTCTGCCACATTGCCCTGTGCAGCTCAGTAAAGCACAGTTAATGTCAGTTTATTCAATTCTATGTGTTGCAGACCTCTCCTCTGTGCATGTGTGCTAATGCTTCTATGTGAGAATGCCCGTGGAGTCCCCAAGGGTCCCATTCTGTCCTTTAGTGGGGAAAGTGCACAGTTTTGGTGCACAGTAGGAAACCTTAACTCCCAGCAGTGTTGCTTCCCTGAACGATGCACATACCCGTCCCTCGTCCACATAATTCTTTGCCTACATCAAGGAATTGGAAAGGCTGAGGAGGGCAAAGCTGTAACTGCTGAGTAATGCTCCCTTTTAATTGAAGTCTGCCTTTGAATAAAGGCTGTATAGCGAGAGAAACTGGGGCAGGTTTACCAAAAATAAGGGTGGGAACAAAAAGAGGAGTCGTGGGCAGAGCTGCTGTTCTGCCAGAGCAGGGTTGTGCTCTTGCATCTCAGCTGCGAGAGGAACACTTCCCCAGCTCCCCCTTCAATTCAAGTCATTTAACTCGCTGGATTTAAATCACTGGCAGGTCCCTGAGCTCACTTCAAAGGTGAATAATTGATAAAACTTTTTTTTTTCTTTTTTTTTTTCCTTGCCTGCCAGATGATAATCTTGTTCTTATCCCGGTGCTGATTGTTCCAAGTAGAGCAATAGGCACACAATGATATGGTGCACTCAGCTTTTCATGGTTCCCTTTTCTTCAGGAAATAAATGAAGTGTCTCACTGTAGCTTGCATCTAAGGTTAAACAATAAAAAGGTAAGCTAAAGAAGTTGAGGAAAAAAGCTTTACCTGCTTGTGTCATAATTAACTCACTAGTTAATGGGGTGGATGAATGGGATGATGTATATCAAGAGATGCTAAAGCATTCAAAATGATGTTGACTGTTGGATTTTTACTGGTGAGTTGGTGTCAAACCAAGCTCTGTCAGTGCTAGGTGTGGCAAAATTGCCTGGTGGCACAGCTGCCCTGGATTGTGAGGTCATAGAAGAGGCATTTGTTAATTATTTCTGCGATTCCACTTACTCCTCCTTTTAGTTACCTTTGTTCCCTTAGTTCCTTCTTTTCCTCTCTGAATCCTGGGCATCGTGAGCCATCTCATCTTGAAGGTGACACATGCCTAGATGAAAGGCTTGCATTAAGCAGGAGTTTATTCTTATATCAACTCTTGACATTCCAAAAATTTTACCTCCTGATTCATGTTGCAGGCAGGATCTGGTGCCAAGGCGGTACTCATTTCCAAGTCTTCCACTTATTAATCAGGCAGAACTGCTGTTTCAAGGCAGAGTTGTCCTGAGAAGACACCGCAGAAACAGATCCTAGTGTTTCATGTCTCCCAGTTATATCCCCTTTTCCTTATTTTGAAGGCCTTGCCTGGCTGACCAGAATAACCTGGGGCGAGAGATAATTGTTCAGCTAATAGCTAAAGGCCATCACTTTCCCTCATGGCTTGCTGAGATTTCCATCTGGGCCCAAGCTGACCCCATCCATCCCTGTTCTCAGTGGGTAGGTTCTCTATGGCAGAGCATAGAGACCTGTCCAGTCACTCATGGGAATCACCTTTTTCCTCTGTGTGTGCAAAATAACTTCACTTCACACACCAAGTGGCATAATATATAGGTTATATATAATTTTACCTTATAGTTATGTTCTTTTTAAAACTCCTCTCTTTAATCTCCACCCTTCTACTGAAGTTTTTATATTCTGCTTGTTAATAGAGCATCAGAGCACATCCATTTCATAAACTATATTTGGAGAGACTGTGTTGTATACCAACACGAGTGGATTTTGTTTATGCTTTCTGTACACCCGCAGGTGTTTAATTTAGAGGTGCGTGCTGTTAGTAATTGTAATTGATGTTGCAGACATGTTTCCTAGCAAGACTAAAATATAAACTTTGGAAAAACAATGCAAATGGTAGAAAACGTAGGATGCAAAACACTAAAAATGGTAGAAAAGTGATGAAATTTTAGTAGTAGAATTAAAAGTAAAAAAAAAAAATTAAAATTCACTCTCAGCAGTCTTTGAATTTGTCACTTTTTTGTTTCATCTACAGCAGCGTTTTTAACCACTGTTGTAGCCTTGAGAATTTCACAGGAAACCAGTTGTTAATCCACTCCAGCCCATCATCTAATCTAACCATCTAGTGGGTGCTTAATCAGGGTAACTCCAAAATAGATCATTTTAGAGTCTAAAGTTACTATTACATACTAAAAAAATAAGCGTTTTAAATTCTAGTGCACAATAAGAACGCATCAAATGTTCCTTATGGGATCTAAAGCCTTTATTTTGTGAGTTTTTGGAAAAGAAGTGTGTACTTTTAATCTGTATTAACTAATCTAGAAGCAACAGCAAAGGTCAAATGTTAAATGCTTAATTTGGCTTCTCTAATTTTGTAGGATTATTGAAAATGACCTGATAGAGCATGGAGTCAGATTCTTCCTTGTATGTCCATGCAACTCTATTGATTTTTAACTGAGGTGTTTCTGGTTTATTGTGGTGTGAGAGCAGAAGCAAAAGTACAATAATTCTCTAGATGGAGACCTAGGTAACAAAATTGGGCTTAACTTGATGATGGTCAGGGAAGACCAAGCATCAGGTGCAGTATGAAAATCAGCACTTCTTAGTCCTCTGTTTTTTGGTGGCACTGTTTTATTCCTAATTGTATGATTTGAAGGTGGATATTTATAGTCATATTAATACTGTCTCTGTGGTAGTGTTATGGAAATTAACAGTGTGACTGCTGTGACAACAGTGAGCTCTGTCTGCTCTTGTGTATGCATGTAAGATGGTGATCCCCTGCTTGCACAAGGGACTAAAGTAGACCTAGAGGGTCTAGGAGGGGGGCACCTAACAACAAAAGCATGTAAGGAAGGGAAAGAACTGGAGCCTAAAACGGTTATTGCTGAGTGTTACTTGCAGGTAATCCTAAAATCAGGGCAAGGTGCCAGTTTCTGTTATAAGATGTCATGCCTGGCTGAAATGTGCTATGGTGTGACACCATGGGGTTTACCTTTCCCTCCTGTGATCCTAAGCTGCACCTGGTTGTCATGACAGTACCCCCCTCCTTGATTTTACTGGTAGTTCAGAGGGCAGGGAGCTGAACCAGAAGCTGATATTTAAGTGAAGTAAGAGTGAAGCAGGACATAAACTCATATGTTGAAAGGGAGATTTCTCTGAGTAGAGGCTTCAGGGTTCCCCCCATAGTTATTCACAAGTAGCTGTCAAAGTGAAGAAAGCCACAATTTTTTGTGAGCTCTGTTTTCCCATCCCTTTCTTTCATAGAGCTTCTCTCCCCTTGTGGGTGCTCTGATGTCTCCTTGTATGGCTGAGCTTTGCCTTCAGTCTTTTCCTCAGTAGACCTTATGATGGGCCACCAAAACATGTGGGGATGTAAGACCTTTGAGACTGCTCCCCCTTTGTTAGGCTTGCTTGATGCTGCCCAACTGTTATGATGTGGAAGAACTGATAGTGCAGGGCTCAGAGAGACAGTAGTGTCACACCAGGGACTCCACCATGAAAACAGAAAAAAAAAAAAGAGTTGACAAACAAATGTCCAAGAAATACATAGGGGCCCTAACTTTGGAGTGTTTAGTTTACTTAATAGTTAGGGTATGGGAAAAACTACTATTAGGTAAACCCAAAGCATTTAATTAAAAGCAAAAGGTTTGTCTTGTTAATCCCAGTTTCAGAGCTCTTCACAAACAAATTATTTTAAGTTTCTCCCCTGGCTCTTCAGGAGTGAAAAGGAATAAGGGGGGTGACTGCTGGGAACCTGGAGGCTACACTCTCTGTTGCAAAGCATAACTGCCCCGTTTGGGTGCTTTGGGGTACGATAATTTATTAAATTCTGCATGGAGGTGAACCCTGGATGTGTAAATATGAAAGGAATGGGCCACAAATACAGTTAGAACGACCAGCAGTATTTCACAACCCTGAAACAAAATACATGAAGTGCAGCGTTAGCAAATGTTTATATAAAACATGATGCCACGGTATTACATTGAACAATTATACCTCTCTTATCTCAGACACTTATCTCTAGCTAAAGCCAAGTGGCTTGAAGGTTTAAATTGCTCGGTGTTTTTTGAAGTCAGTGTGGTAATGAAATATGCTAAGCAGCTGGGGTTTCTGTGTGAGCATTTGGGGTGTTTTTTTTGGCCTGACTGCTTTTATCTCTGAAGACGCAAAAATAATGTAGTCAGAAGGAAAAAGCCAAAGTCTAATGAGTTTAATTGCAAAGAGCTGATGTTTGTAGTTGCATTTATACCTTCTCTTTAGCACTTGCATCTCGACTGCACCGTTTTTGAAAACCTGTTGTATAGAAATATTTGTATTATATGAGGGTAAATCCTACGCCACTCTCTTGTCACCTCTTTCACATGTGGGTCCATGTGGGTTCGTTGTACTGGTCTTGTTTGGGAAGAGGAAGAGGCATAACCTGCCTTTGTAGTTAGTGTTCAGATAAGAAGTTCACATTTGCTGTGTAGTTTAAAATGGCAGTTTGTTGGGTTTTTTTCATTTAATGTGTGAACCAGAGAAGTTGGGATCTCACATTGCTTGTCCTTAGTTTTGTGATTATAGGAGACAATATCATCTCTTGTTTGCAGTGATTGTGATTGCAGCTATCATTTACATGAAGGAACAGCATTAGGGAACAAATTAATATTGGATTTATAGCTTTTCTTCCTCACACAAGACCAGCCAGCTCTTCGTGTGACATTAGCTAATGCTCTGTGGCTCACCAGTCGAGCAGATCTTGGAAATACCATGGTCTGGCTCTGGAGGTTAAAGGTGGAATGTGCTTTCTGGTGGTTCTCAAAGCATCAGCACTGTGTAATAAGTGGAAGTGTGGGCTTTTTATGGTCCTAACAGTAAGTGCACGTGCTTTTAAGTGGTTTCTTTTTCATTTCAAATCTAACACTCGGGAAGTTCCTGTGCTTCTCATCTTGACTAATCAAAGGTTAACGTTTTTTCCCCCTTCCCTTGCTTCTCACTCTCTGCACTCTTCCATTTCACTTCCCATGTTGCAGCAGGGAATAAGTAGAAAGTTCAGTGTCAGAATTCCTAAATTATACTCTGTACTGGGACCGGTGAAGCCAAAGCAGCAGGTACTTCTTTGTAGCCAAAGAGATTGGGTCCAATTTGACATTTTAGAAATTTTGATCGTGCCACTGGCTCTGGAGAGAAACAGCTCAGCATCAGATTTACAGGGGGAAGTTGAGTCCAGCTGGAAGGAGCTGAGTTGTGGTACGTAGAGGAGCAGCCAGACAAGTGAAAGTAGAGAACCAGCTCAGGAACCCTGAAGCTGAAAGCATTGACGTGTCAAGGGATTTATAGGCTGCGTTTTTGCAGAACTTGCAGCCATTTTTTTTCTCACAGTGTTACTGACAAACCTTCCTCACACTGAGGAAACAAGTTATATTTCAAAGATTGTGTCACCAAGAGAAAGAGCCTGCGTTTTTATTTATTTCCTTTATTGATATCTTTAGGTATCCTCTAAAACATCTTCAAAAATCTTGGGACCATTGGTGTCCTGACAGCGAATGGCTCTCTTCTAAGTTATTTCCAAAATAAAGCTTTTACTTCTTTCTGTGCACTTTGTCAGCAACTTTCAGATAGTTTCCTGTGATGTTTGTAGGAAGTTTGACCTGTAAAATGTAGGCAGGAGCTTGAAGTAACGAAGCTTTGGGGGTTTCAGAAAGCCAGATCAGGTTTGGACAGGGGAATCAAATCAGAGCTCTGAGTAATTAACATATGCAAGGTATCAAGGGCAATTGGATTTTCGGCACAAGCAATTAGTCTTCAAGTTAGTTACTGTGAATATTAAAAAACTGTAATCGGAGTGAGAATATTTATGACTTTTTTATTACTAAGTGGTGTTTATATGTGTTGTCTCTATATGGATACATCTACTTGTGGTCAAAAGCAGTGGTACTTCCCTCACAGCTCGTCAGGAGGTTTTACTGGGATCTGTCAGGCCAAGCAGAATGCAAATCAGAGCGTCTTACTGGTAAAGATGCAACAAGAAGTCATAGCAAATTGGATATATTTTGAGTTTCTTTGGCTGCCTTTTTATTTAAAAACAGCTTAATTTAAAGATAAAACCAAACGTTGTGCACTGATCATTGCCATGGCTCATTTTCTTATTTGTGGGTGAGTTGTTTTGTTGTTTTTCCTGATCTGAAGCCTTAGGGTTCGGGGCAGAGATAAGGTAATCATCTTTATTTTTTGCACGAGCGATGTGATATTTTGGTTTCCAACATGACAGTGGTATGTTGAAGTAACAGCTTAAAACTCAGTAGAGAGAAATGCACGCTGCTTGTGTAAAAGTCACTAGCTGACAACTGTGGTAAAATGGTTTTGAATTTGGTGATCTGACTTTACATACCCAGTAGCAAAGAAACTTCATCCCAGAAATACAAAGTCAGATGTTAAATGATCTGGGATGCTACCTTTCACCCATTCTTAAGCTATTCATTACAACGAAGGAAAAGAAAAAAGAAACCCAAGAGTTAAAGATGAAAATGCTCTGACTTTCAATCTAGTCATTCTTCTAAACAAATTTTTAAAAAACAATTTTTTTTAAAGTCCCACGTGGCTCACTTATGTTGCACTTCTGTTTCAGTGGCAAGAGCACTTGTTCTAATTCAGAGCATTCAGGATTTTCAAGTAGTTTAGTCAGACTTTTATATTTGAACTAAAATAAATAGGCATATGGCAAGTGGAAGAACATGTAATCACTCTGCCGCCTCAAAATTCTTTTGAGGTCAAGAATTTGAAAACAGGAACCTATAGTGCGGCTTGTGAACACAATAGGAACAGCTGGTGCTCAGCACTTTTGAAAATGAGGTCACTTTATTCTTGGTTGAAATGTGCAAAATGGGTCATCTGGGCATAGGCTTAAGACAAAGGCTAAGCACGTGGCCACTTGTAACCAGGTTGTCCACATTTCCAGAACTAGTTGGTTAAAAGGATTCAGATAAACAAGGAAACGCTGAGCTGGGTCTGCATTTTCCCCCAACTTTTGGAAGTGTTAGCTCCTACTGGGGAAATAAATCGTTGCCATAGAGTTTCAAAGATCTGCTCATCCTGAGGATGACATCATCCATATTTTCCACAGTCACCCCTCCTGCTCGTGCCTTTCTGCTGGTCCTTCACATAACCTACTTTAGGAAACACTACTCTATTGTACGGACCTTGGGAACGCTGCCTCTCCACCAGTCTCAGCCCTGGGACCTCCATGGTCCTGCCAGCAAAACAAAGGAGGAAATCCCAAACATGCACAAAACCCACAGCATCATCAGCAAAATCTAAAGATGCATTAAGAAAGATAACAAGAACTCTTCTTAGATTTGACTCTTGAGTTTTCATTAAGTATTCTGTTCAAAATATAGGTAAGTGGATAGCATCGAGGCCCAGATTCAGCACTTCTGGTTAATTGAACTGCTGTTGCTGACACATCCAAGGTGGTGGTAGGAGTCACAGCATACAGGTGTATCCGAGTTTGCACATTTGAGACCCAGTACTGATCACTGTAGACTCTTGCCTGACATGCATCAGAAGTTTAGCATGAGAACTGATATGTATTTTCAGTAGGAGTGTGCAGGTCTTGGATTCCAGGCCCTGCCTCCAGTCATCCCAGTAGCCTGTACAAAGTGGCATCCCACTAAACACCGTGAGGGTCAAGATCATCGGAAGATTCAGATTGGAAGGGATCTCAGGTGATTCTATTCCAGAATACAAACCATTCCTCTCTAGTGGAGTTGAATATTTGTGCACAAATAACGTTTCATAAATCAACATAGATTCTGTTGATTGATTTGGGGAATGGTGCCTACAAATCACACTGGCCTTAAGTGAAAACTCGGAGCTCATGCTAAAATAAACTGCACCTCTAATTCAAGGACTACCCATTTTTCTCATTAATGATCTTTCTTAGAAGTATATTTTGTTAATCTAGACCTATGTTATGCCACTTCATGCTTTAATTGCAAAAATACTGCAATTTTTTAAAAGTTACATAATACTTCTCTATCATTGTTCTCATTTTTTGTGCAGTTTTGTGACCAGTTGATGGAATAACCCAAGAAAGTAAGTGCTGACATTACCAACAATAAAGAAAGCAGCAGGAAAAAACCTTGTTCTGGGATCCCTGTGCATTTTGCCTCCTGAGGTGGAGCTGTGCTAGAGTTAGCCAGGGCTGCATCTCGTAGCTAGCACCAGATTTCAGATGTGCCCATTTGAGTGGTTCTCATCATTTTATTGTTATTGTAAATTTAATTTGCTGAGGCGGGCCTGGTGATTGCCTTCATACAAGTGAGGTAGTTTGGCTGTCTAAATCAAGCTTACATTTTGAGTAGTTTTTAACAAGAAGAAACTCTTTAACTCGAAGAAACTTTAATTGAACTATATATATGCTGTGAAAGTATTCAGTAGGAACTAAGTAGTTAATATGAAGATGCTTAATGGGTTGGGGTGGGTTTTTTTTCTCCCTACCACAAGGTTTTGGATACCTTTCAGCAGTCAGAAATACTATCTTGTGGTACCACGTGGCTTTACTACTTTCAGTTTCACCGGTAGGGGAAAGCAATTGAAAAGCCAAGCCTAAGATTCTCACAGCTCCTTTCTGTTTCCAGGGTCTGCCTGGGATGAATTGCTCCACTGGAGAGTGATTAATCACGGGCTGGGAGATGGGACACGGGTGATGGGCACAGCAGACAGAAGCCAAATTGTCTGCTGGGTGCCCAGATGAATGGGCTGTGTCTGTAGGAGCATTAGCTGTGGTGTCTGTCTTGTTTTCATGTCGTGAATTGTGTCTCCCTTTTGACTCCATCCCGAGTTCTAGTAGATGGTTTTCAGGTCACGCGAGAGACTGCTGCAGCTTTTGAAATGACTCTAAGTGATTCTTGCTTTGCAGGAAAGGTATTTAAAGGCTAACAGCAGTATTTACTGGTCATTCTGCAATGCATTTTGTATTTAATTTCATCCTCAGTTGAAACTGTTGCTGAGGATTGTTTGTTCTGTAAGTTACTTCTCTGGGATTTCACATGTAGTCATCATTTCTGTCCTTGCAGGAGTTGCGAGCTAAAGAAACTATGTACGGTCTGGGTTCTGTTTAGAAAAGAACCATTTCTGGCATCCCTGCAGTATCTTTTACATGAGTGTGTTTTTCTTTCTTACTCAGAGCTGAAAGTTTTGTGCCTGTGTTATATGGATAAAACTATTTGTGTGCCCTATAATCATGCAGCAGTGATTTTGGAACTTTATATTGTGTTATACCTTTCCCTTGAAGTGGGTAGTTTTCTTTTCAACTCTCTGCACAGCCAAGACTTGAAAGCAACCCTCCTTCAAAGTGTAAATATCAATACAGGCAGGTTGCAAGCCAGTTCTAGTTGTGCTTTAAATATAGTCATGGAGAACATTTAGACTGCACGTGTCCCCTTAATGTGGAGCAAAAGCAATAGTGGGGCAGCTCTTAAAGCCCCAATCTGCCTGGAGGAAAACCATCCTCAGTGCAGAGACTGGAAAGCAATTTTAGGGAAGCTTTTAGGGTGATTATTGGGGAAAAAAAGAAGGTATATTCCTGGGTGAGACTAACGCATGCTGTGGAGTTTCAGGGAGAAGGTTTTAATCAAACCCCACTGAGACCACAGGGTGATGGGGAAAGCCCAAAGGGGATTCAAAGTTGCCTTCTCCAGGCATGGTGTCTCAGGTAGGCAGCAACAAGAGGAGCCCAGAGCATAACCTAGTGTGCTAGATGTCCTTCTGCAACAGGAGAAGTGCCCTGGATTATAATTTGAGACATTTTAAACATAAATCACATACGTGGTGCTTTTGTTTTGGTTCTGTGCACAGATGACTCTCAAACTCTGAGACCCCCTGTGATTTTCCTGGGAACGTTGTCATTATGAATACTCACATGAATACATAATTTTTACAAGCATTTAGTGTGCTTTGTGTCTGAGCAAAATTCAGTTGAAATATTCTTGGTGATCAAGTACAATGTTTAATATTGATATTGCTACAATAGATTTTCATTCTTATTTCATTGAATTAATACGTTTTTGCTGAATAGGAGTATTGAGGTCTTCAAATATTTGGTATCAGATACTTTTGTCTCAGTGTTTTTTCAAGAGTATTTTGGCCAACAAACTTGAGCCTTTGCTGTTTTAAATAACTTTTCACAGTAACTTGTAGTTCTGTCTCATGTTGTGAAAATACTCGGTTGATCGATTCTGAAGGGAAACAGGGGAAGGATCTGAGGAGACAACTTCTTAGGACCTATAATGATGGTGTGAAATTTTGGTTTAGCCTGACCTCTGCTGGGTAAGTCTTGGACTTGACCCTTCCTCTCTCTCCCAACCCAACCCAGCTCTTCCATTCTATTGCCAATGACCTGCCCGTGACCAGAAATTCAAGTCTTGGCTCTGCAAGCACAGAAACTTCACCAAAGTTCACATGCCTGGTGTGTAGCTGAAGAGAAAATGCTTATTTATTCCTATCATAATTATTTATTTGGTTTTCAATTGGGTACCCATTGTGCTGGGCCCTGAAAATAAAGGATTGTAAATGCAGTAAAGCCTTAGGCTCTAAACAATGTACTCAAAGAGAAGTAAGATACAAAAAAAGATGGAGATGGAAAATAATTAAATATTATCCTCTATTTTATACTGCCAGTAAATTCTGTTTGTGAAATAATAATGCAGCAAAGAAGAATCCAGATTATTAACTGTAGTTTGCAAGAGAGAACTCACTTTGGAATTTGGGAACTGTGGAATAAATCATCCTGTGGGAGCTTTTATTATTTTTGTTTAAAAAATATCAACAAGAAAAAAAAACAAAAGAGAGGAGTGATTCTTAACCTTCTGTCATTCAACCATTGTCTGATGATGAGAATGTGTGAGAGTATCTATATAAATGGAGAAAACTGGTAACATAAACAGAGCCCTCCACTCTGAAGTGAATAGTCCTGCAAAGATGTAGAATATTCTTTAAGCATTTAAGTCACCTCTCTCTAGTGGATTGATGTTAATCTCTGTTTTCCTAAGACGTTGAGAAAGCAGAAGGCAAAATCAGGGAATTGCCTCCTGGTCTCCAAATCACAAGTGGCTCCCAGAATAGCCAGAACTGTCCTGGCACAGCAGCTGGTGGAATCCTCTGTGATGTCTGCAAGGCTGGACTGGGGACGCTCAAGACACGGCTGGGTTACAGACCTGTCATCACTGAGGCTGGGAAAAGGGGGCCAAAAAGTTGGAAATGCAGGGTACTGTGTTCTCACATGTCATCTTGGCTCGAGTGAGCAGCGCTGCGAGGGGAATGGTGCACATATGCTCCTGTGGCACACGGTCCATATGGATCACCGCGCGAGGTGATGGGGACATCACTGATACTTGTTTTATGGGGTTTTAAGGAACTTTGAGAACTTGTTAAAAGCTGCAACTCTAACTTGCTGATCTTTTCTTTCTTTTCTGGGCACTGACACCCATAGTCTGCGAAACTAACCCGATTTGTTAACCAGCCAAAGAACTGGAAGGAAAAAAACAACCACCTTAATAAAACTTTTGAGGTCATTTTAGCTGCTTGTACTCGGTTGTATTGTGCTTTAAATATGTAAAATAAAGGATAGTCCTATTGCATGGGAAAACAGGGCTTCTCATTTTTAACTGAGCTTGTTCCTCATGTGGGGGATACAGGCCCTGGTATGAGGAGGACAGGGTTTGTGAAGGCAAAGAATAAAACCTGGTTATGTATTCATGGGAGGCGTTATTTGTTGCTGGTGTAACCGAATGTGTATCAAGAAGTGGAGGAGATTGGTAACCCATGGAGGCAACCACTGGAAAATTAATCTACCTGGGGTCTCATAAACTGTCTTGAGCTACTTCTTAATGAAGAGTTCTCGGGTGATACATGCCTAGACTGGGAGAGATTATGGGTGGATATTAACAGGATGTTGAGCTAATCACTGACACAGAGCTGGTTCCCATTCCTTCTTCACTTTGAACCTTAATTACCTCCTGAGAATGGAGAGTGAACCAAGGAAGGAAAAAACCACCCCAAACCAACCAACCAAAAAAAAAAAAAACCTCCAACCCAAAACAGAGTTCTTGGGAATCAGTTTTGAATAGCAGGTCATGGGGATGAAGTGAGGGAGCTACTGCCTGGAAAGTATTCTGATTTGTGCAGTAACCTGGGTAGAAATCCTCCTTCTCTGCACCGGGTTAGAAGTGCTGAGCAACAGTTGCTTCCAGTCCTGCCATCCCCCAGGCCAGCAGCCTGGCTCTGTATTCAAATACATGCTTGGAAAATTTGTTCAGGATGCTCAGCCTGTTTTGAGGTGCAACCAGCCTAGGGCTTCTGCCATGGCTTTCATGCACCATCCCCAAAGGGCCAACCCTTCATTTCCCATGGTCAGGTAAAGAGCTTGTTGGTTCTGTGTCTTTGGTCTTCAGTAGGGGCCCCAAAGGAGTAAGTTTGGTCTTCAGTGGGACCATTGTGCTGATGTTCTTTGCTTGCTTATAGATCTCCCCCGACTATAGACTTGTCCGGTTTTTCTTTAAAGGAAAAGCATTTTCCAGACACCTTCCTCTTCAAATCACAGGGCTTTGTATCAGATGGTGTCACCATCTACTGTGAACCCCCTCGGAATAGATACTTCTCTCTCACTTTCTCCTTTACATCTTTTTTTTTTTTGTCTTCTAGCTTAAATTGTAAAAAAATTACATCTATTTCCCTAATGCTGTAGATGTTTTTTCTCTCAGGAATTTAAAAACTGCCACTTTGTCTCCTTTTTTCTCCTTCGTAACTCTTCAGACCTCTCTTTCCCCTCTCCCTTTCTTCATCTCCTCTCATTCTGGAAGAGTATTTCCCCTTTCTCATTATATTGTGTGTGCTCTTTTGCTTCCCCCCCATCACCATTAGCCCCCCCCCCCTCCCCCCCATCCTTTCAGGCAGGATGGAGTACACTTCTAATCACTCATACTTTTTATCTTCTTTCGGAATCTTAAGCAAAGCCTGTCTGATCTCTGTGTGTGTTCTGGAGCAGAACACACCAGGATCGGGACAGGGTGAGGCTGAAAGCAAAATCACTGGAGCAACGGTTGAGAGTTGTCTTGAAAGCAAGAAGTTAACTTTGTGATTCATTATCTTCTTACCAAAGCTAGAAACTTCTCCCTGTGTTTGTACGTTTAAAGTGCTTGCATTTTGAGTGAACTCAGGAGGTTTATTTGAAGAGGTAAGGTACTGGGATGAGAGTCTTAAGTGCATTGTTAAAGCACGTTTATGTGTTTTGGAGTCTGGCATTTGTCACATCAAAACATTTAAATTGTTCTCTTTTTTTTTTTCTCTCTTTTTAAGGGGGGGTGCAGGGGGAGCAGTCAGAGAATCAGGATAATGGCTTTAACAAACGGAAATAGTTTGTGTGAATAACTCAACTAGCAGCTCCTCATTCAGGCATAATTAGAAACACATTTTAAATCACTTTCACCCATAGAGTTTTGTGTGCATCCTTTGGGTTTGTAATAAAAGGCGGCACAAAATTAACTCCCAAGATGAGAGATTCTTTTCTGAAGAGGCTGTGTGGCTTCATCCAGGGTATTCCTGAATGATCATAATTTTTAAATATATTTTTTTTCCCACATGCTCAGAATCTACCTGTATTTTTGTGGTAGCTCTCCACAGGGCATGAGATCCAGTTAGATAAAGTAGAAATCCAGGATGAAGTGTCTAGCTGAAATCCTTTTCTGCCTCTTAAAGTTGAGCTGTGTCTTAGTTGCATGTCAAGAAGTTGGTGCTACTTTTTAATGGACATTTTAATTTTTTTTCAGCCAATAGCTGGTTAATGAATAGCCCTGACTGTTACAAGAGTGATGCATCCAATACAACAGAGGCATGGGGGCATTCCCAGTGGTATGTCTGCCTTGTTTCCTGAGACACTATCCATCACTGCCCTTAGGTGCTCATCTTTGTCAGAGGCAATGAGAATGTCATAGGACTTTCTCATTTACATGCTGGTAATAGATAATTAATTTTAAATAATGCTCTTAAAGATCTGGGCTTCAATAAGAGACAGTATAAAGACTCGCAAATAATCTCTATTCCTGACCACAGAGCTCAGGCAGAAGATCACAGAGATGACAGACAAATACCTGAATGGTTCCAAAAACCTGCCCACCAGTTAGATCATCTTTTCACAATGCTTGTTTATTAATGCTCTTTGATATGTTCACTAACAGTGAGAAAATGCCAGTTTTTGTGGGCTTTGAGCGTTGATGAGCTTTAAGGCAAAACCACAGCAGATCTTTAAAACAGTCTTGGGAGTTTTTTCCCATGCAGCAACCAAAACTCGTTTTACCAGAGTATTTTTATATGCGTTAGAAATTGGTGACGCAGAATGTTTTCTTGCTATGATTTGCTTGCTTACAGAAAGGTTATCCTTTTTCATCCCTTGAACATCAAAGTAGGAACAAACTGAGGGCTGGGAGTCCTTTTCCTACAGAAATGCTTGGTTAGACATTCCAAATCTTATTCCCAGGAGCAAATTGTCTGCTTCTGAGACTCTCATCTCACTCACTCGAGTTGCTTCATCTGCAGCCTTATACCAGGTCCCAGCCTGACCTGAAAAACCCTGCTGGCTCCACATTCTTCCAGTGGGATCGTGCTCTTCCAGCAGCAAGCCCAGGCTGCTAAGCTTGACAGTGTCCTTCTGAAGCTGATAAGCAACTCGCAAGGTAGGGGAGGATGAAATCATGCTCTAGACAGCATTGCCGTTCTGGTTCCTGTGCTTGGGGCTTCTCTTTATCACTTCAGAATCAAGATTTGAAATTAAAAATAAACATTTCCAAAGCAGTCCTGCTGCCCCGCAGGGGTTTGTCTTAATGCTTGCTCCTTTGTAGCCTGGCTTCGAGGTATTCAGATGTTTCTCCAGCCAACACTGCTCCCACAGCTGCCTCTGGTAGGGGCCTGAACCTGAAGACACGTGTGTTTGGGGTCTTTTGAGTCCCACCTCTGGCTACTGCTGCAGTTCTTGTCTGAATTTTTTGTTTGCTGAAAATATGCTGTTTTCTGGGTGACACCTCTCCCCCAGCATCCTTGCTGCTGGTTCTGTCTAAACATATAGCTTGGTATAAAGGTGGTGCACTTCTGTGATGCAAAATCAGGTGTTTTTAAGGTTTATGTTTTAGATTAGAAGAAAAATTATTGTGACAGTCATTTACATTAGAAGCTGAATAAGCCTTTGGAAATAATCCGTTCTGTAGTTTATCATCTGTTTCCTTCCTTTTGGTTTCTTTTCAGTTTGTTTTCTCTGTGAGTGTGATGGATAAGATCTCTGTCTCAGACTTAAAATATTCCTGCTTTCTTTTTGAAACATTTCTTCGAGCTCTTTTTTTTTTTTATGTATGAAGTACTTAATGCCCTCAATCTGCATGAAAATGTTTTGTATATAACTCTAAAAGCTCCCTTAGGACTGTAGACTTTTTTAAAAATGGAACAATTTAAACATTTTCCACACAAATGGGCACTTGGGGCAAATGTCATTATAAAAATTGTAAGCATATTTGATAGATATTTTCACTGATTTTCGGTGTGGTTTTTTTTTTAATCCTTTAAGACCTGCATCTCCAGTCACAGTCAAAATTACAAGTCAAAGAGAGTCAGTGTGATTTCTGCTACTGGCAGAGAAGTAAGGAGTTTTTAAGGCTGGGAAGTTAGATGTTAATAAGAAAGAGGAACAATAGACAGTCTCCTGCTTCAGTCAACATGGTGCAGGTGTTGAGGCTGATGTAATGGTGTTGCTGCTTTCCTACTCTGGCTTGTACATACATATTTATAAACACATGCAAATCAATCAAGTACTGTGTTCGCAAGATAAATTAACAAAACAGGGACTGAGGTACAGAACAAGGCGAAATCAAGTTTTTTTTTCAAGTTCAAATCCTGCTCAGACTGAATGAAAGTTTTCATTTGAAATTAATGTGTTAAGGTTCTCAAGTTTCGCACGAGGAAATACATGATACTGGATATTCTTGTAAGGACATATGTTGAAACTCACGTTGTAAAACTTGAGGCTTACATAGTAGACAGAAGTTCTATTTTGTGGAGGTTTTCAGAACCTAAGGAAATTGTTTTCTGATTTGAAGCAGAGCTCCAAAGTAGTCAAATTTCACATGGAAGAAAATCCTAAACCCAATATTTTTACATCAGATGAAATACTTAATTCCAGCAGGATCAGGCTGTTTTGTTTCACATTTGACTGTTTAAATGTTTTAAACATTGCTCTACCTAATGCCGACTTTCAGAACAAAATAATTTGAAGGGAGAGAAAGAAACACTTCATGTAGGAATGAAGTAACAGGATGTTCTGACATTTGTCAAAATATTTTCCCCTGTCTCCAAAATTAATATTTCACAATATCAGTGTGGTTTTCTGATACATTTTAGTATCAGGGGAATTGTGTTCTACACAGTAGGTCATATAGTAGTAATAGTCATATAGGTCGTAGTAGTCACACAGTAGCCATTCTGTGTGACTGTGTCATCTATCTTTTGGGGAGATACTCCAGCAGTGAGTGGACAAATGCAGGATTCTGCCGGTCTTCTCCTACATGTTTTCCATTCCATTAGAATGGTTGATATCTGATGTCTAGTAGACCGTATTCCTTGGGAAACTCAGTTATTGCTGGTGATGGTTTTTAACAGATCCTTGATACTACTGATGAAAAGGGGTACATGCTGTCTCTGTCAGAACAGCATTATTTTTAACCACATTCTTGGAATATGTGCTTGCTACTGATATCCTTCTTTATTCCAGCTACATGTCCTTACTTTGTTGAAGTTTCGATGGACTGTTGGATATGACAAACTATACTTGCTTTTGGAAAACTTGCCCTTTATAGATAAAACCAGTGCTGATAGACCCGACCCCAGATGCCGTTAAAATGGATGGAATTTAATAAGCCTTTTTAAAGCCCCTTGAAAATTCCAGCTCTCATACAGACTTGCTGTTCAGGGTAGTGACTGTGTCTGTCATTTTTGTAGTGAGTGGCTGTATTACACTGCAGTTTCATGATAACTGAACAGTTCTTACGTATAACTAGTGGCCCCCAGAGCAGGAGGTCCTGCTTCTCCTTACCTGCATTGACCGTGGGCCACTGTCTCTTACTTTGGGCCTTCTCAGTCCTAACAGGGCACCCAGTGAGGATCTGGCATAAAATAATCAGGTGTTTTTTTGGCAGAACTAGCCTTCTGCTGGGTTAGCTCCCTAAACTGACTCATGGGGGAGGATCAGCCATAAATGCTGAGCTGGGTGAGGAGAGCAATGATTAACCTTCAGATTGGTTAAGTCTATTATGCAGTTAGGCATCTGTGAATGCTTTGGCAAACGATGACTTGTCTGTGTAAAGGGCTGAACAAAGTTTCCTATGAACAAAGGGGAAAGACCACAAAATACCACCAGCATGGTGATGGATTCCTCATGCCATCTGAAGCAGTGGTGATGATGTCCAGTCAAGAGCATTTTCAGTATTAGCCTAGAGGATCTAACTGAAAATAGTTGTTAGCGATGGCTTCGTTTTCCGCTGTAGGTCTTTGGTCTTTTTTTGAGGCTTACCCAAACGTACCCATTGGTACTGTGGCTGAACAAGCACCGAGTGCAGCGAGATGATTTTGAGCACACAGCTCAGCTTTGGTTTCTCCAGAGCTGTGGAAGGGAGTTTGGTTCTGGTTCTGCTGCCAGCTTAGATCTTTTGCCTGTTAAAAGCACCTGATTTCCTTGTAGGGTTTAAAGCACAGACAAGACCGTGTGATTTCTAATGTATGCATCTGACAAGAGTATTTCAAGGGCAATGTGGGCATGTATGGTGTTTTTTATTGCCTGTTTAACCCTATCTCACTATTATAATTTTGGCATGAGAGAGACCATTTTGCATAAACTGTTCAATAAGGTTTTCCAGATGCTTAGATTTCAAAATAATAATTAAAAACCAAAGAAGTCTAAAAGGGCCTAACATATGGCTAGAATATGCTGAGTGCTAAGCATGCCTTCATTTTGTACAATCAGCTCTGTTAACATGAGCAGTGTTAACTGCCGCACCACAGGATTCAACAGAAACTCCAAAAGCTATTTGAATGTCAGGGAGTTACTCCAAATAAAGCTGGCCCAGGCACATTTCCATCAGTCCCAGTCACAGCACCACAAATGTGTCAGGTAGCTTTACATCATCTTGACCACCCCTTGCTTTTGAATGAAAGCTGTTTTTCTGGTGCTGTTTAGGAAATCCTGATGCCTAGCCCACAGGAATTAGGTGTGCTGGACCTGTCCTGGAGCTTTTTCTGGTGGCTGGAAAAATCCAGGTGTGCTGTTTCGGGATCTCCTCCTGGAGTTATTGCTGGTCAGTGCAGGTCCTCAAATTTGGTTCTTGCTGTAACTAATTTGCTTGATGATTATCTGTTAGTTCAGTTCAGGTTGACATTTTTGAACCTGCATCTGAAGAGAGGTGGGAAGTTGGAACAAACTGAGTGTCTGCCCTAGTTTAATCCTTGCCATCATCTTTCCATTTTAGCAGTGAAGGAGAAAAGAGCAAAAACACCCTGTAAGCTTCCAGCAAAAATACAGAATTTTAGTATCTGGGCAAATCCTATATGTGGAGGTAGTTAAATCATTCCAGGCTTCCAATTAACAGAAACTGTGTGGAGAAAGCTAATGAATCCTTTGCTTTCAGATACTGCAGAAATATGTGAACACCAGATTTTTCCATATTTTCTATAAATGCAAACAAGAAATGCCAATAGAAATGGTGGGTTTTGGTTGTAGAGTTATCATGCTTAAGCTAAGAGTTGTGGATTGTGCAATTTGATTGAGCAGTTGCTAGTTTAGCTGTAAGCTATTGTCAGTCATCTTGTCCTCCCTGGTTGTTTGCGAGGTTCCTCCTCCTGTACTTGAGGAAAAAGGCAATTGCGGATGTTTAATTATTGAAAGTACATGGTTGGTCCCAAAGCCAAATACTGAAACTGATAAAATCATTATGAGTCTTTCCCCCTCTTTTCTTTTTTTTTTTTTTTTACAAAGGAGCCTTTTAACTAGAAGTAATTGATAAGTATGTAAAGCTGAAGATCACAAGGAGGAAGTGATCTCATGCTTCCAAGGCCTCATAGGTTGTATCTGAAGCACGTTGGCTCTGTCTGAACTAGGTTGTGAACTCCTTGGGGCAGGACTGGTCTTCTTCCAGATCCTGTAAAAGGCCAGACACCGCTGATATCACCTGGTAAAGAACCATTTCCTTGCACCCGACCTGTAGAGGAAGTGATGGGTTTCAGTGGTATTAGTGAAATAAAGACAATTGCCAGCAATTAAAGGTCTCAAAGATTAATGGCAAATGGAGAAGCCAAAGCAATGCTATGAGAATCAATATATAGGCAAGAAAATGCTTTGGACACAATATGGTGGTATGCCTTTTTAAAAACCTTTACACTCTCTTGGCTTTTAGCTTCTATGCTGAACCTTGGAATGGGATTTCCTGCAAGCCAGAGGTTGCGTGATCGTAGGAATCACCTGCTGTTGTTTTTTTTTATACTGCCTAACATGAGGAAATTTGATTTATAGAGAGGTCTGGGTTTGGAGTTGTTGGGTTTTTTTTTAACTCTTTCAGCTATTTGTCTAGTATGAAAGGGCTGTGCCAGTGATCTTGTGGATTGTGTGTTTCCAGTGTGTAGCTGCAGGGCTGGGGAGATCTTCACACTTGTGCTGCTGTGCAGCACTTCTCAGGCTTGCTAAGAGTGGTGGCAGTTGCCTTTCAACATCAGTATTACTCTGCTGTGTTACCTTCTTGATCTTTTTTACCATTGCTTAAGCAGAAAGTTCTAATTTTTTTCAAGTAAGCCAGCTCCAGTAATAGGTTGCATGTCAAAGCCTGGAATAAAACCATTTGTGCAGTTTCCTTTAGCAATTCAAATGACGAGTGAGCTCATAAAGGAAAGAACATTGAAATTCAGGCTGAATCAGTGGTTAATTGGCTGCTAGTCCATTCTCAGCTTCCCTCGTGCCTGAGCGCTGGAGGAGGATGAGGTCATCCTTGATTCTTGACCGCTGCCGACCTCCTGTGTCTTACCAGGGCTTGCATCAGCTGCATCCCAAACACCGAGTTACTGTGACACAAATACTGATTTAGCTTTCTCCTAAGCATCCCTCGGCTTGGTGTGGTTAGGCTGTACGTGTCACTGACTCCCAGGGGCCATGAGACACACCAGCCCTAAAAACCAAGCTGCCCATTTACTCTTGTGAAGAAAACCTTCGGCCAAAGTTCAAAGCAAAGTTCAAATTCATAGCAAGGCACCTTTGTTACCCCATGATTTTCCTTTATAAATTAATTCTCTTGCTTGCTTTTGATGCCTTTTTTTTTTTTTTAATACTATGTAGTCAAAATGTTGTGTTAGCTTCCCAAAGCTGTGTTTTGTTTTAGCTTTAGTTTGTTTTAGCTGTTGTGCAGCTTCAGTTTTCAGCTTGTGTGCTCTGATCATTGTTTGTACAAAGCATGTTTGGGTCATAGCAACTCCTGCATCTATTCAAGACATAGATATTGAGTCTTTCTACCCTTCTTGTGGAAGAACATTTCCTTTATGGTTGTCATTTTAGATGATAACTTCTTTTTAAAAGAGTGGAAAATTGGCCTAAGTTTCTGTAAAAATGTAGATTCTACCCTCAGTAGCAGCCAGCGAGGAGTATTTCGCTGTGGTCCTTTGTTTTACCTTCTTAAACTTAAAAAACCCCACCATCCCAACAACAAAACCTTTGCATCAATTATGAAGCCATGCTGAGCTTTAAAAGTCACATATAGTCCTTGAAGGGTTTATCCTTTGGAAGAAGGGAGGGGATGTGGTTGTGTTGACTGTTCAGACCCACTAATGGTGACAGCAGCACACGTCTCATCATGCTGCTGCCCTCGGGGAGGCAAAGGGGTGTTTCCTGCCTTTACCTTTTTTTTTTTTTTTTTTGGAGTGTCCACTTCAGGTGGGAAGGTTTCTCCTGAGGAGAAATTGCTGATACAGGACTCAGATGGAAATCTGCTTTACCGCCATGTAAAATGCCAACCTTGAACAACACAAACCCAAAATACCCAATCAATAACAATTTATTTTTTATTTTTGTTTCTGAGATTTACTTGGCTGGGATCTGGTGTATGTGTCCGGCGTGAACTGGTCCCGCATCCAAAATGGCGAGGAGGGGGCCTTCGCTGAAGCAAAATGCCCCCCTCCCCGTTTTGGGGTGAAATCGCATTGTGCAAAGGTGGGGGAAACCTCGCACCTTCGAACTTGTAGGTGAATAGTTACTTATCTTCCTTGTTTTGGGGGGGGGCCCGAAACGTTGCAGTGCAGGTTTGTGAAGGGAGATGCTGGAGACAGGGCCGCATACGCTACCGCCACGCGTTACCATGGCGACGGGCTGGGGTCCCCCTCCTTCCCCGCGCGGTGCATGCCGGGGCGGGGCGGGGCGGCCGCGCCTCAGCGCCGCCGGGAGGTGCTGCCGCTGAGGTACCGCGTCGCCGTGCCGGGTCGGGGGAGCGTTTCTCCCCCCTCGTTTGATTTTATTACCTGCTCTGCCGCACCATAAAAGCTCCGTGGGCAACGAGGGGAGTTGGGGGGTTGTGTTGAGTCGAGCAGTGTTGGTTGGCG
>BJBW01007084.1:0-15210 GCA_004320125.1 Scolopax mira | reverse complement strand
GTCATGTTGGTGTCAGAAGCTTAAGAAAGGGCTTTCAGAGGCCCCTCCAACACATCTCCTAAATCTGGTTCCCATGTGCATGGAGGGGAGAGGCGGCTGCTGCACAGCCATTAACAGCATATATGCAAATGCATGAAATCACAAGCTACATCTGATTCAGCTGAAAGCTTCTGCACAGTCACCCTTAATATAAGACATATGGTTTTCATTATAACGTGCATAAAACATTTTAAGTCAGTTTGACAGGGAAGACAGTTTTCAACAGGGAAGAGAAAAATATTGGAGTGAGAAACATGATCGAGGAAGTAAATATCTAAACTACCCTGCAGTCCCAGGAAGAAAAGCAAAATTTGTCATAAACTAATCAATATTTACTGTAATGCACTCATTGAAATGATTACAAAGAGCTAACAGAGTTTAAGTGTTATCTATTGAAAGGAACAGTAAAACCCTACCCAGTATACTGATTGTTGCTTAAACTATATCTTTTTACTGTAATACAGTGAAGGTAGGTCTGAGGACGATGCATTTCAAGTAATGACTTCTGTAATTTTTCCTTTTTTTTTTTTTTCCCCAATAGCACTCTTACTGTTAAGAAGCATAAGTGACAGACAAGAAGCCTGTGCTTTTTCAGCTTATTAATCCTTGTGGGTTTGTGGTCACACTGTATTCTGCCAACTCTAGCAAACAGTCACAGCCTGCCCAGAATTCGAAAACCAACAGCTTCCTATTACTTACAGAATTTCAGAAGGCAGGAACAGAGACCTGTAATGAAGTTCCCCAGTGTGAAGCAAGACAAGGCTTGTAATACTCATAAAATATGAAACAAACCCGGCAGAATTTTCATTTCTTTTAAACACACTTGATGTAACGGTATGCATAAGATACACTATTATAAATTAGGTTTACTGTTTTGTTATGTCACATCAAAGGCAATATATTTCAAGGTACCTGGGGAAGCAATGTCTACCTAGCAGTGGCTGGTGGTTGGATTTATGAAAGGATGCCAGGTTCCCAGCTCCTAGGGAGGGAATTTTGGAAGTGGCGCTCTCTCCATCTGCCACCTCTCTCGGGAAACGCCTCCCCATCGGTCTCAGCCAGCAAAGCTTTTCAGCTGCTTGAAACTCCTGTTTCTGGGCATGCCTACATGCAAGTATCGTTAAAAGCTCTGGAGAGTTCAGTGCCTGGTTCCTGCCTAAAGACCGGGGTGAGTGTTTCACGGAACACGAAATACGTCAGGGTCCACACAAAATCAGCCCAGGGAAAGCTCTCTTTTGCTGTCTGCTTTACTGGGGAAAGAAAGGATCCACCTAGGACTTATGTGCAGAGCCGGGTTTAGCTTTGAACTGGGAGAAGGCTGCATGTATCGCCCCATCAGACCACCAGAATCATGCACCGCATCCAGCAGCAAGAATCAGATGAGGAAACGTAGTTCCCCTCCTCTCAGCTTACCACATCCCTCTCCAGCTCCTCTGTAATTCCACCCCATTTAGGATGCCTGCCTTCATTAACCCCTGACACATGGGGGAATCCAAACAGGCTTTAATTTCACATATCTCCCACCTCTGTCAGGAGACTCCACCCAACCCCTGCACCCAACACCCCGAGAAAACTAAGCTCTACAATCTAGAGCTTCGGGCAAAGTTGGGCAACCTCTATCCAGTTGCTCTTCTGGATGCTGGGTTTTATTCTATGTATTTTAATTTTGGTTTATTTATTGGAACAGAGACCTGGATGTGTATTTCTCCTTTTTCCTAATCTCCTCCTGAACTCAAAATTGTAACAGAGGGAACAAAAACAGAGTTAAGACATCTAAAACACAGCTTCACCAGGTACATAAAAGCAATTAAAATACCACTGCTTAAACAGGCCATGTGTTCAAAACATCACTGCTATCTGCAAAGTTCTACTTAGTTGTTTAGGCTCAAGCTTCCACTTTTGAGTGCAGTAACTGCCAACTTACCCAATGTCTTTATACCAGTGTCTTTAATACTGCTCAAAAACTATTTAAAGTAACCACTCTGAAGGAAACAAAGACTTTTAGGTATTAATTTCGGCACCAAGACAAAATTCAGAGAACACTTAAACTATTTTCATTTGAAGACAAACATGGCAGAAAATGGAAAATGAGAATTCTACTTTCTGTTTGAAATAATGGTTTAATTTCAAAAATTGCCAAATTTCCTTCTTCTCTTAAAAAGGGGATTAAAAACATTAAAAAAATCTCTCCAGACATTCTAAGTATTTTAGATTGAATACAATCTTTGTTCAGACTGAAAGAAAGGTTTTCTTTAATGTTTTGATTTGGCAGCAAATCCCCAAATCAATTATTTGCATAGCTCCACTTTGAACCTAATAAGATGTCAGACAAAAAAGAAATATGGGATGTAAAGGAAAATAGAAAAGGAAATAATCTATCAGTTCTTGAGTAAACATTGTTCAGAAACAGTCTAAATCCCATGATTCTCATTAAAAAGGCATTAATAACCTGGAGGAATTCCAAAAAAGGTCAACAATAATGATAACAGGATTACAGGGCACTGTTTATGAAGGGAGATTAAGGGAATGTAATTTGTGTATTCTAAGATTAAAAAAAAATACTGGCAACGCTGTTTATCATGAGGGGGAGGAACACAGCTGGAAACCAGTAAAAAAAAACATGTAACAGTAACACAGGATTCTGGCTGGATGTGTGTTATTTCATGAAAAATGACTTCAAATAAAAACTGATGGTTGGTGGGAGTTATGAATAGTAAAATGTAGCCGGAGTAGGTTCAGAATACTGTAACTGGGGGATCAGAAAGCTATTTTAAACATTGGCATAAATAATACAGAATGTAATTTAAAAGCAGAGCACAAAAAAATTTCCTAAGGGAAGATTCATAATGGCCTCTTTTGTATGCATATGTTTCTTTCTCTGGAGGTGAAGCAGGCTGACAACCACAGAAAACAGCCAGGAGGAGCAAATTGCAAAGCATGTTCTAGCTTGACCTCACACATATTTTAAAACAAATAGTTAAGAGTGTGCAGTGTGTATGGCATCATGTCATACACAAAATGTCTCTTTTTTGGATCATATTCCACTCTGGATTAGCAGCCACAAACCTGCTTGAATATATACATTTATTTTTTTTCACTAAAGATTACAGCTATTGCCATCTTCCAAACCTGCCTGAATTCTGACCTCTAAACCCCAGTGCCCTTCTTATGCCAGGCACTCAGCACCTCTTCCTGATGGGGGAACACACTCCCACAGTCCCCAGGAGACCTGCATCTCTAGCAGAAGGCATTTGGAGCTAAAAGATTAATTGACTGGCATGGGTTCAGCCCCGGTGCTCCCTGCAGAAGTCCTATGCCCGCACCCCCTGATCACTCTAATTTGCAGTCAGAACCGTGGCTCTCTTAGATGGCTCTCTCAGGAGAGAACCTCCCTTTCACAGTGGCTGTCCCACTTCTCTACATCTGGAGTGGGACAACTGATGAGCCAGAGAGAGAAAGGGATGATGGTGTGCCTGCTGGGAATGTGGCTTCAAACCCCCAATAAAACAGTTACTAAATTATCTGAAGTGGAACAGCCGCTCTGGGAGCAGAGTCCCCTCAGCCTGCCCAGCAGCCCTGTACTAGGGCACTCTTCTACCTTTGTGCTCAAGTCCATCCTCCAAAAAAGCTACAAACACATCTAAATGTAAGTTTCTTTTCCCTTTACAAAGTAACAGGGATCTCTTTTACTAATCTATTTTTCTTTTAGAGGAAGGAGATCAGTACCTAACCGTGGAAGACTTGAACCCAAGATCCTGAATCGCAGGTGGCCTGTGCCACCAGCCCACAGCTGGGCAGGTCATTATCTAGGACAGGTGGGACCCAGGCTTTCATCTTCTACTTGCCCATTTGTCCTTTGCAAATGGCCGGCTTCTTTTCTGGATCCTCCACTTTCGCTGTGACATCTGGGTGCTTCCTGCAGCCTGAGAGTCTTCTGAACAAAAAGAGACATATATCTTGAGAGGACACAGCCCAAGCACTAATTGCCCATGTCTCTACTAAGCAATAATTCAAATAGGTTTTTTAGAAGAGGGTGGATTATAAAATTTGTGACACAGAATTAAAACAGTCTTTTTCTAGGGCACTTAAATTTACTAGAAACTTGTAGATTTGGGTTTAAAAATATGAAACACTTAAAAGCCAAAACACTCTTTGTATCTGCTACTCTGCTTACTCTCATTTGAAAGAAACACTTGTCTATTTGAACATTTTCCACATCAAAGTTAAATAAATTTGCTTGAATTTAATTTTAAATCTAAAACATATATAAATCCAAACTAAAAAGATAGCGCTATGCTAGCAATTTTTACCTAACTTTCTAAGTGACTTTTGCTCAAAATATTTATATTCTGATTATATTCCAGTATTATCATTCAGAAGTTACAGAACACTTTTTCCACTTCAGTGCTATTTATTTAATTTACATCCTCAAAATACTTAATTCCTGTGAATTCATGGTGCAAAATGAGATACAGAATCTCCCTGAGCAATGCTGGGGCATGTTGGGCAGTGGTCCTCAGGACAAGCAGACCATGCCCAAGCTTATCAGGGATGAACAAAAGAGGAAAGAACACCTCATTAGACCTACTTGAAGATCTAAACATGACCTTTAAACATGCAACTGAGTGTCTAAGACTCATTTATCTTTCTTTTTTTAAAAAAAGAAAAAGAGAAATAAGAGAGTAATAGAAGAGACAGACCGTGGACTTGGCATCAGTAAGGATGCCAACATCCAACATCCAACAGCTGAGATGTCAGAGACCTGATGAGGAACACAGGAGATGGGGGTGGGATTCATCTAACTAAATATGGATGTCTCTAATGCAGACACCCATGTCCCAGACAGCCTTGGTCCCATTTTCAGTCAATGGTGAGTTAGTCAGTATAACCACTAAGTTCGAGGTACTGTTTATCTTATCCTAAAGTAAATGCTTATATATTTGGTCAGAAAGACTGCACACCAGATTCACTGACTGCATTCATTATATCTCCTTTAAAACAAAATGGATGTTAGAGCACTTGTGAAGGAGGAGACAATTACTATATTACAGGTATGGAACTGAGGTCAGAAAAATTACAGGCCATCTCTCCTCTATCCAGCACGGCTCAAGACCACAAGTTCACACCACCTTCCCCTCCAAAACAATTCCTGTAACCCCCAGGAGAAGAGAAATGCCAGATTCACCTGCTAAAGCTGTTCCACCTCCTGTTTGGAATGGAACCAGTCACTGGACAGGAGAAAGACAGCCAGTCCCCAGCCACAGCCCACAGCTCCTGAGGGTTGTCTGAGGAGAACTGTAGATTCAAATTTCACCTCTTCTGAAATACTAAGGGATTTATGCCAGACAGAGGAAATCCAATGGGATTTTCTAGCTGTGCTGAGTCTATTGGCCCCACTGGGAGGGACCCCTCCAAAACTGAGTGGTCCCCAAGAAGACCTTATAGTAACCTTCCAGTACTTCAAGGGGAGTCTACAGGATCAATGGGGAGGGACTCTTATCAGGAACTGTAGCGAGGATGAGGGGTAACATTTCTAAACTGCAAGATGGTATATTTAGACTAGATATTAGGAAAAAATACTTTACTCTGCGGATGGTGACACACCGGACCAGGTTGCCCAGAGATGCCCCTTCACTGGAAGTGTTTAAGGCCAGGTTAGATGGGGCTTTGAGTAATCTGGTCTAGTGGGAGGTGTCCCTGCTCATGGAAGGGAGTTTGGAACTAGATGATCTTTAAGGTCCCTTCCAACTGTAAACATTCTATGAAAACTGCCATGGACCCAAACATTCTGAAGCATGTGGGTCAGGGGCTGGGCTATGCAAATGATGGACCCCTCAACAGTGGCTTCCACTCCACCATCACCTACCAGACCTCACAGTGCTGTTCACCTTCCAGACCTCACAGCACCAACTGGTACAACACACCAAACCTTCACAGGATGATGCCCCTCCGTGCTCAACTCTGGGACGCAAACTTTGAGGATAGCACGGGCTTGAACCCAGACATGGCATCCTTGTTCCTGGAGGGCGAGATGAATATGTTAATTTCCCCGCAAAGCACATGGGTCCTCTGGTACCCATGGCGACTGAGCCTGTAATAACTCCCTGTTCTGGCAGGTCAAGTAAGCAAATCTACAGAGCTCCATAGCAACAGATGTGAAATTAAAGCGAATCCCATCAGTAAAATATGCAGGAGGGCTCAGTGCATACAGAATTATTATCTGGAAACACTTTAATTTAAAAAAAAATAGCAGTAGCTATTTTCTGTAGGGCCAAAATGAAAGGCAAAGAGAAGGAAGAAACACAAAGGTAAACGAGAAAGAGGAACAGGGTCAAAAACTGCCACAACTGTATTTGTTAGACTCTGTGCTAGAAAAGATCTCAGAAACTTTATTGTCACAAATAAAATTATGAAGCCCAGATATAAGAAAAGGAGAAAAGCGATATTAAAATGGTACAGGAAATAAATGTTGTGTACCATTGGATCTGAATGTCAGGACAGTTACATCATCTGCTGTCAGGTGTGGGTCAGAAGGGAAGCGTTTGAACCATTTCCTTACATCTGGGTAAGATGACACGTGCCCAAGTGCTTCCTCCCTTTTTATTGCCAAAGTGGTGTTTTAAAAAGCAGATAGAAAGGCTTCCACAAACATATGTAATTGACCACTGTGTATCTGCTCTTTGCCAAGTATTGAGCTGTTTAAAAATCTAATGCTTATGCCATCCTCATAAGGTTTAAGCTACTTGGGGAACCTGAACTTTTACTCTTCCTCTTTTCACTTGCAAGCTCACCTGCACCCCTGAGAATTTATGCTTTACACTTATCAATAAACACAGGCACATCAGATACTGCTTATTATTAATTCAAATAATTTAAGGAGGTACAAAAGAAACAAGTACACAGAGAACTTACAGCCATAAGCAAGACACTCCATCATTTGTTATCAACTTCACCTGTTATCGACTTCACCTTCAGACCATTTTTTTGTTCTATGACCAATTATTTAAATCAGGTGTAGCTCATTTCCTAATTTCAGTATTCTTACAGACATTACACCAGCCACATATTTAACAATCTGAATATTCTCAGGACTGTAAGCATGAATCTTCCCATCTTCACCAGACAAGCAAAATTATCACTGATTGTTAGATGGGATCATGGTGTACTCTAATTAAATCTTGCATTTATAACCGAGTTAAATGTTCTTTGACATACCTTTGTTCTTAATTATTCCTCCCCCAGAAGAGGTGCAGTCTTGGAATGCGGGTTATGAAGTACTGCTAAGTAAGTCACAGCAGAAAAACAGACACATTACAGTGAGGTCACCAGTCTTCTCAATGCTCTCACCTTTGTGTGATTCTGCTTTTACAATGAAGTACACCAATTTATTTTAGGGATCGGTCAAGGTGGATTGCTACCTCCAAATACAGGTCTTCTGTTGGTTTGGGGTTTGTTTTTTTGGGTTTGTTTGCTTGTTTTTTGGTTTGTTAGGGTGTGTTTCTTTTTTTGTTTAAACCAAACAATATGACTTTGCCTTAGAATATGTAGCACACCAGCAGCATTTGTAAAAGTATTTCAACATAAGAGGTAGAACAATGAACCTCTTTGCACGCCGTAGGATCTATTCAAGTTAGCACATTCTGTAACTTGGTTTTCATATTCTGTAACACTGTTCCTGAACAACGGGGACAACAGTTCTATTATTTTTCACACTGCTTGCAGATATTTGGTATGGAGAATGAACAAAAGCATGCAAATACAAGATAAGATCCAATGTTTTTGGAGAAATGCATCAGTAAAACATGTCTTTTTAATATTTTATCAGTCTTACCAACATAAACCAAAGTCCTGCCATTGCATCCCTCTGCAATCAGAAGGTGAAGTTCTTGAGAGTGAATTCTATTTCCAGGATTACCTCTAAGACAATCTTCTTGACAAACTTACACACCAACTCATTTGTTTAAGTGAAGCACTTACATATATGTATATATCAGTCAGACTCTTATTTCCACACTGTCATTCTAAAGAGAGGGAGCAAAGTGACAAAAGAGCTATAAAATTATACAGCCAGATGTCAGTAATACAACCTAAATCAGAGCTTTTCTGTTTTGTTTTTAAAACAACCTAAGTGACTGCCTTTAGTATACAGAGAAATAAGGGAGTAACAATATGGTTAAACTTATCTGCTAACTTTACACTAATGGATTAACTAGCCACTAGTCTTTGCTTGCACAGGGTGGCCTCAGGAATGAGTTGCTGGACATTTAGTATCCTGGAATCTAATCCTCACACACCAGACAACACAGAAACATCAGCAGGATGAACACTACAGTTTAACAGCAAGACATAATTTGCAGCCAACACCTGCATTTACAATCTATCCAATCTGATTGGTTTATTTAGTTCTAACTATAATATTCCCAAATGCCCAGGGTCATTTCCCTTGCCTCCTTTTTGTTAACTACCATCAGCTCCAAAGCTGATTAAAAATGCACCCACACCTATACCATACTCATGACCAATTTAAGTTCAATACAGCAATACAGTCTGTTCCATCTGTCTCTCCTGAAACGCCTAATACTCCTAAAGCCTTCAAAGGTTAATGTGTTCTGACCAGGTCATCCTAACCCAAGGCTCATTCACTTGTGACTTGACAAACTCACCATGAAGAAGCAGAGAAGATGATATCAACAACACATGACAAGTACACCGCTACTTACTATGACTCAAGTATGAATGACCTTTTTAATTGAATAGTGATTGTTAAAACTTACTTTTTTTAATTCTTCCATTTCTGCAAACTCCTTACAAGAGAAATGGCAGCAGACAGACATGAAAGACAGAGCAGGCAAAGCACAAATTGTACCTTGCAACTACTTAAATACAAATCTGAAGTGATGCACTATTTAAAGGGAAACACAGTCCAGAGACAACACAAAATCACAGAACAGCTGGGGGTGGAAGGGATCTCGAGACCACCTAGTCTAACTCCCTGCTCAAGCAAGCCTAGCTAGTCTGAAGCAGGCTGCTCATAACTGTGTCCAGTTGAGTTCTGAGTACCTCCATGGATGGAGATTCCACTCACAACTTCTCTCAGCAACCTGTGTCTGACCACTGTCACAGTAAAAAAAAACGTTTTCCGTTGTTCATGTGGAATATCATATCTGTCCAACAAATGTAAGTGCTCTATGCCATGAAAGCCTCTGAGATTTGCCCACTATTTTGAACAGACCAAAGTTTTGATGCCAGATCTCAGTGACTGCCCCTCTTCAAATACAATCAATTGCAGTTCAATTGCCTTATCATCCAACATGTTACTATTTCAGCCAGAGTCAGTAACAGACAGCCAGATGTTTTATCAGCAGTGAAAAAGAATAACTTTCTTTCATAGTCTGCTGCTACCTGAACCAAGCTATGAATGTCAGACAGTCTTTACAAGGTTTGGGAGCTAACCCTAACTGTGGGTCAACATGGTCTCCTTTCATGCATCTGCAGGCTGCTGAAGGGACAAGTCTGGGACAGCCTTAATGTCTTAAATCTTATTAATTTCATGTGAAACTTCAGCAATTCCATGGGCTCTACGAGACAGCTCCAACAGTAACCTCAGCTCATTCAGTGGACTGTCCCAAACCTGCTTATGACAACAAAAGCAAGAAAGTAAATACCAGAAATTTGAGAGAAGTGCTGAATGTTGTCAGATGATCAGGTCTTCTCAAGTTACGATGTTCACAGACATTTAAATACATCTCCGTGTTATGTTGAACGTGCAAGACCTTTGAAAGTTATTGACACAAACCTTGCCCAAGATTTCCTTCTTTACCCCCATGTCTACAGAAATTTATCAATACTTTGCAGCTTGCAGATCCAGATACTGAATCCTTGCAATAAGCATTCTAATGGAATTCAAAAAATGAGATCAGAAAGACTGTCAAAGCAAGCAAAACAGTTCCTACTATTCTCAATAAGATGTGGACATGAGCTGCAGGAATTCAGGATGGATCTTTGAGAAGGAGTATACTAAGAATGTGAATGTGTGGAAATGTTTATGCCCCTGTTTATTCAATTACAGAAACCATTGGGTTCAGCACAGCATCTTGATACAAAACTAGTGTTAATTAAGCCTTTTGTGCCTTTTTGCAAGGGTATTTTCTACAACACATCTTCTAATGTTTTCAATATTGCATAATTGAATCCCATCCAAAAGAGGGAAAAACTTTTAAAATCCTGAAATTAAAAGGCTTTTAAGTTTCTCTTGAAGTGGAAGTTATACATCTTCCTTAATGTTCCTGTCCTCTCTGTCCTTTCCTGGAATAGCAGGCACAGATTTTAAGCTGAATTCACCTATAACACTGCTGTGATTTGGATTTAATGCACAATAAAAATTACCAAGTATTCCAAATGAATAACTTCCTCATGATTATAAATCTTTTAGAGGTTTAGAAAGCTGCAGTGATAATGCATTCCAGGATTAAACATGGTTCACTATGAAAACAACATAAATTATGAATGATATCCAAATCTAGTCTGTTAATACTTCAAGAGGTGAAGATGACTTAAAACCATATAACAGTGCCTCAGGCTGTTAGGGAAAAAAACCCTATGCTGTATTTTGAAGTACAGAGAAGAAAGATGAAGTGATGTTGCTAGAGTAGCAGAAAGGCATTGGAGCTTAGGAACAGTCTAAAAACATTCCAGGGTTCATTCTCAGTGCTATCCCACTCTGACATTTCCTGAATTATCTAAATATTTGTGTGAGTGTTACTTCTGAGATTCGGCATGTTCCAAGAAAACATAATGGAAACATAAATTTTCAGCAAAATGACAGGCGTTTTGAAGGTGCACACTGATTGATGTACTTGCCTACAAAAATGTAGAGCAGACCAGAGCCTGTAAAAGATACTGGTAGGCTGGATTTGTGTCTCCCATGCCCAGCTCCTGCAACGTAGTTCATTATCATAAGATGTTTCAGATAAATATGAAGTAGAGATTACCTCCATAAATCAGCGAGGGCTTTTGGTAAAGAGAGAAAGATATTATGCGCAACTCCTTTCGTGCTGTAGTTTGAGGTATCCAGCTGTATGCCGAGCTAGGTTACTTACAACAAGGACACATTGCTGTCACTCTCCTCCCACTCCCCTTCTACTGCTCCCTTGTTACCCCCTGCATGTTCTGCTACGTGATGATACCTCCTCTTTGCACAAGGCCTAGATCTTCCCGACTGAGTCACCAGAAATTCATGCGCAAGTAGGTCATGGGGAAGGGACTGGATTCACCTGAAGCCAAGAGATAGCAATAGGAGAGAATGACATTAGCCTCTGTGGCCCTCAGGGAGAAAAATGAACCTCAGCTGCCCCCTGGCATGCTCTTAATTTCAGGAATCTCCCTCACCTATGTCACCTCTCACATTGACCATGATGTGGTTTTTGACAACTTTCCACTGGGAAGGTGTTAGATATTTGGCAAGAGACACTTAGAAGTACTCTATAAATCAGACCCGGTTCCTGTTCTGAGCGTTTTGATGGCTCTCAGGAGTGATATGCTTGAACTCCAGAGAGAAGTTTTCCAACCTTAGAGATCAATCAATACAGAGGGACCAAGAGCTACAGAATGGCCCACTGACAAGAATACCTAAATACATAAACTAAGTTCATTCAAAGACTTGAAATAATGCCATCAACTAAAACTTCTATTAACGGATTGATGACTTCTATTAATACAACTTAATATTATAGGTGAATTTAAGTGTAAGACAAGTAAACAACAACGTAATTTATTGAAACAAGTGTGTAACTCTTTTCCACGTGCATAGGATTCTTTGGTAGAAAAAACCTTTCAAAATTCTTTATTCACATTTAGCTAAGCTACATCCATATTCACATACAAAATGGCTGTGGTAGCCATGAATGCAGATTTGACTGTCATCTACCAAATTCAATGCATTCTGCCTGCATTAGATTCCTTGACTTTAGTGGAACAGAAAACAAACCTTGAAAAAAGATTATCTATCATCCATTACGCAAAACAGTGACAGACTGGGAACAATCAAGTAACACAGTGGTACGACATGAGCTGAAGAACTTGCATGGATAGTGGCAAGTTAAATTTAATCAGCCCTTTCAACAACCAAGCCAGCAAAGAGTTTTTTTAACAGTTTTTGCAAATCTGCTGTTTCTGGACTAAGCATGGTACTAGCAAATCTGAGCTGGCTCCTCACAAAACTATCTAAATTGCTTCCAGAGATAAAATGACTCTGGAAACAGCATAGTCAGCAGGTACCTGAGCTCATAACGATGTCAATTCTGCAGTGGCTCTGTACAGAGTCAAAAGCCTCTCTATCTCCATAATTAATTAAAGAACAGCACAAATATCTTGACCATTTGTAATCAAGAGCTGCCTGTACATGCATCACGAAAACATTTTATATCTACTCATTAAAATCACAGCAGCCAATGAAGCTGTGGGATATTTAGCCTTGGATGTGCAACAAGCAGGTGTTGGTGCTGATGCAGTTGATGGTCCGAGGTGGCCCATCAGCTGGAGGCAATGGGAGACATGCTCCTGATTGAGCCAGTGCAGTATGGATCTACATCTGCTTAACTCCCACATGTAGGCTGCCTGTTATCTTGCCTTGGTTTGACATGTTTTATCCCCAGAAACTTTAGGCAGGATCCAACAATAAATTTAACATAAGAAGATTATAATTCTTTGGTTTGATAGTTAGAGTCATTTGATTTTCGCCTGTGAAATATGCGTGCAATTACCATGAAATAGGATGAAATACATTTCAGTTGTTATTTGACATCACCATTGAGCCTCATAAAAGACAGTGAGGATGTCAATTAATTATATTACCATGAAAAAGCTAATATTGATAGTGTTTTCAAATCTTGCAGGTGGCTCCATAGAAATAATCCATTTTTTTATTTACTATCAGTATTAGTGGTATCACAGGCAGCACAACACAATGTATGTAGAAATCTGTAGATCTACTAGTCAATTAGAAAGTGTAATTGAAGAAATGAAAGTAACTGTACTGTACTCACCGGGTTTTACAAGGCTTGTCTTTGTCTCCTTCTTATGCCGAGGCAGCTGCGGGTTACCTTCACTCATTGTCCCTGGAATGAATTTCTTCCTGGAGAAGTCTCCATCACTACCAGTGCAAAAAATGATTGGACTGTTTCCAGCATCAGAAGGAGTCTTAACTGGAGATACTGATTGGCTACTAGGACAGCCAGTATCATCTGAAGAGAAAAGGGAAAACATCAAAATTTCTAACTATAAAGTAGTTATATTCTAACTATAAAGTAGAATGTTAACAGAAATAAAAAAAAATAAAAATGTTCAGACTACAGCTGTTCACTATCAGTTACCTGATATGCACAACTCTGGCTCTGAAACCTGTTGAAAAGCTATTAATTTGTCCCATTGTGAAGAAGTCTTGGATACCTCATGGCAGACTGAAACAGCAAGCACCTGTTTCACTACAAAGTACAAAATCAGGGGCTGACTTCTGACAGTACAAAATCAGGGGCTGTATAATGAAAACTCAGATCTAAGATAAATTCTCTTGAGTTAGCTAGGTTAGGAAAGATGATGGCATGAAGAAATGCACTCAAGACACAAGAATGGCTTGTGCAGTGCACATGAAAAGCAAGCATTGGCTACACGCTCTCCTTCAAGTTATGTTCCGATGTGAAGAAGAGAACAACCTACAGTCCATATGCAGGTAGTCAGGATTTTTATTTGACCAGAATTAGTAAAGGTTTCTCAAAATTGTTTTTCCTTTTAAAGCATCCGTGATAATCCATTAAAGCTCATCCATTCTTGACAAATGGCTGCAAAGTGTTTCTGAAGAGGGTGTGTTAAACACAGACTTATTTTATTTAAAGACAAATTCCTCTCAAGAGCACACCAATGCTTCGTGGCATCAGCAGCCGCCCTAGGAACAGACCCGTGTTCCTGACCTCCAGGAATACAAACACTCCGTCTCTTCACAATTAAATGCAAAATAAGAAGCCTGAGCCCAGGTGAAACCCACATATCAAACACTTCTTCATCCAATCATGAGTAATCTCGAGTAATCACAGCTCACCTAAAAGTCATGCTGGTTTTAGATATACACAAAAACAAACAGGCTACTCTGACACTGTGAAGCTTTGAATATTTACTCTCCTAGAGAAATGTAATTGTTTGTTCTTTCCCAGGACAAAATGAAAGCTCCCATCTTCATTATGCAATTGCACTCTGCTCCTGGTGCATTATCTTTACCTAACATGAAACTCAAAGAAATACCTGCAACTAAGCCAAATGATTTGCATGACCATATTGCACTTCCCACTTCTACCCTGCTTATAATTTAGGTCAAGCCTGATCTTGCAACGAGCTGTGTATGTGCAGATTGTATAAAAAGTCAGTATATGACTTTGCATTTATAAGGCAAAAGGAGTAGTCCGTAACTATTTAACCCCCTTCCTGCCCTCCTTCTCCTATCCCAAGGAATGAGCATCTATTGCTGCCCTCAGGACAGTAAAACAACCTAATCCCTTCTTGTGAACCAGTTTTCCTTCATGCCTGGCCAATTACTCTACTCTCACCTATTTGCTTCAGTGTTCTGCTTATCATTTTTCCATGTCCTGCCTTCAGTGCTGAGCGAGGTACCTAAAAGTGCTGACCACCCGAAGTATGTTAGATCCATCAGGACGTGAGGGCAGCCCTAGGCTCTGCTGCCCCAACCCCTACGAACTGCCAGACACGAAGCCAAGCCATGGAGGCAGCCCAGCATCCTGCCAGAATTACCTCACAAGGCACAGAGGGCAGTAAATGGTGCAAAGCACCTAATCCAGCTTAATCACCTTGGATTCCTTCAAGCCAGCTCAGTTAAGCCTACAAGTATCTCCTTTTGCTGCTTTTCTTTTGCATCTCCTTTTGAAACATCTTGCTGCTGCCTTTTGTGACTCAGTTTGTAGAAACATAACGGTAAAAGAGAAGCCTGCTAGTGAGGTTCTCAACCATCCCCAAACTCGTCCTGACTAAAGCAGATTGTGGCTCATATGATTTTTAGTTTACGTCTTATCCTTTCATAGAATCATAGGGAAACCTGGGCCTCTGAAATCATAGGGAAATCATAGGGCATCTGAAAGCCCTTTCTTAAGCTTCTGACACCAACATGAC
>BJBW01007083.1:0-67596 GCA_004320125.1 Scolopax mira | reverse complement strand
TGTTCTGGATGGAGGTTGTAGTCTTTGTTCTTGCTGGCTATTGGTATGGGGATGTCTAATCTGGTGAGCACCCTTAAAAGGGGAAAGGAAATTGTGCAAACAGTTATGTCGAGCTGTGTGAAGTAGTGCATGGAAAGTACTGACACTGATGATATAGACAGATCTGGGCTACTAGGGCAATAAACCAGCAAAATCAGGGTACTGGTGTCTTTGCTGACTTACATAGACATGCATTTTTCCAAGCAATACGTAGGATTATTGCATGAACAGCCAGAATTGGTATTAAGTGCAAGTAATTAGTATTAAGTACAGGAGCAATTATGAATTCACTAGCACATGTGTAATATCACATAATAGAGTATATCTTGTTTAAGGGGTAGAGAGAATCTAGAGATCTGAGTTGAAAAGGAGTTGGGGTGGAGCCTATAAGTATCCTATAAGTATCTAAAAGGTGGTTTGAAGGACGAGCCAGACTCTTTTCAGTGGTCGCCAGTGAGAGGATGAGGGGCAACAGGCACAAGTTGGAACATAAGAGGTTCCACTCAAATATGAGAAAAAACTTCTTCCCAGTGAGGGTGACAAAGCCCTGGAACAGGCTGCCCATGGAGGTCGTGGAGTCCCCTTCTTTGGAGATTTTCAAGACCCGCCTGGATGCAGTCCTGAGTGACATGCTCTAGCTCTGGGCAATCCTCCTTCAGCAGGGCAGTTGGACTAGATGATCTCTATGGTCCCTTCCAACTCTAAAAAAAATTCAGTGTAATTCAGTGAGCAATGAGAAGGTGTGATGTTTTCAGGTAATGCAAAGGCATCACTAAAACGGAGGCAGTCAAAAGGAGGGCAGAATGTCCAGAAGAGCTGGATTGGTGAAACTGAAGTTGCCTTAAAGAAAACAGGGATTTGGTTAGAAAGGCATCTTCAGAGGCTAGTTGAAAAATATTCTTTTGAAGCCAAGGAATGAAAATCCAGGAGAAGAAAGTTGAGGATGGAACTCCAGACAGCAAATGCAGACAATACAGAGAGGCTGGACAACAGGCAAGAGGCATTAAAGAGTGGCCAGGAGTGGAGGATGTAAGATGTCAAGCAGAAGATGATGAAATGGCGTTCCAGCTGCAAGCATAGAATTAAAGTTTGCTGACAAAACAGTCATGAAAGGGGAGAGAAAACAGAACGGAAAGAGATTTGTCTCATGTCCTTTGCTTGGCCTTTGTTACAGATTCAGGTGTCCATATTTCCATTTGGAGAAGACAAGCAGGAATGCATGTGAGGGCTACACATAGGTTTTAGAGTACCTTGCAATGTTGCAAAAATGACAGAAACTTGCAGGAAGATAAATTTGTTTGGCTGCTTCTCACTTCAAATGTGATGCCAAAATAATTAAAATGGGTGAGCTAATTTAATTATGCTAGTCAGATTCTCCATTATAGGCAGCAACTTCCAGATGCTCCAGAAGAAATCTGTCATGTCTACAGAGTAACGTTTGCTGTTTGTGGTAAGAGCAGAGCAGCAGTTTGCCTCAAGCAGCTGTGTGAATGTAACGTTGACTTAAATTTCATGAGCATTTCTTAATATTAAGAAGCCTTTTTGAAAGCTGCAGGTCATCCTTTTGGCCTGCTTTAAGAAGTAAAACCAAGCAAACAGCTAATGCTAGTACTGCAGCCTTAGAAATAGCCTGGAAAGGGTATTTTACAGGTGAAGGTTATGCAAATGATTTGAGGATGTGGGAGCTGCTAGGTTCCAGGCTGGTAGGTGATTTCATTTTAATTTAAGTGACTTCTTCTCCCAAGCCCTTTGTATATAGTGCTTTGAATAATCGTAGCAGGGAATATAAAACCAATTTAAAAATCATTGCATTTTTTAAGCAAAAGATTTTTCAGGTACAGATTCTATTTGACTTATTAGACATAATTCTATTAGTGAATAATTGATGCCAATTGTTGTTGCTGTATTTATTTGCTGAGCTGAAATATCCCATCTCAGCATTCTAGAGCTCCAGAGGGCATTCCAACCTTGCGTGGAGGAGCATGGGCAGACATTCACAAGGTTTCTATGAGGCTGCTGGAGGCAGAGCTGGTAGTAATCTTTCTGCAGGTTAACAGGCCTTAACTGTCTCAGGCCTGGCACTGGTATGTCCTCCAAAGTACCTCGCCAGTCTTGTGTCTTCTCCTTTGTAGTGTGTTAGATGGATGTGCTCGGGGATTCTGGCCTGCCGTCCTCTTTATCTTGGGACTACACAAAATCAGTCATATGCTAGAGGAGCAAATGCATCTCTGATCCCTCACCCACTCTGTCACCTGGATCCAACTGTGTCACCAATGGCTTAGGAGGGTGAGGACTTAGCAACTCAGCCTTGCTTTGTATAGGCACAGCCAAATTGCCTTAAATTCTCTCATTGATGTTGCAGTGGTTGGGAGGTAACGCTTTGGCACGTTCTTTTAAAACCTATTGGCTTGATATTTTGTGCCTTCTAAATGTCATACAGAAACTTACTGTGGTTGTGGTCTGCTGTAGATGTTTCAGGAGACCTTCACTTTCTTAGTAGTTGTCAGTGCTCTAGTGTGGGATTTGCCTCTTCTCATTTCTATGCAGCTCAGTCTTCCTGTGCTGCTGCCTGACTGTGCTGTGACATACCTGGAAGTGGAGGTGTTTGTAAACTTCAGAGGTGACTCATGGATTTGTACCTGGAGTGGGATATCCTAGAGGAGCTTAACTCTTAACAGTTCATTGCTCCTGTTGGGGTGCACCCCTAGAGGAGTTGCAGGATGAGCACTCTCAGTTGCCATTTGCTTTTTGGTTGTAATTGCATCTGCCTGAAGAGCTGAATTCTGGCCCTGATGTAAGATGCATTGCTATGAGCTGTCCCAGTTTCCAAGGTATGAGTGATGCAAAAGAGATTTTCACCTTTTACTTCCTGCAAATAATGTGCAGACATAGAGGAAATGGGAGCTTGACAACACTAATCACTGCACACCGATCTCTTACTTTTCCCAGAAGATGTTAAATTATTCACAGCTCCAGCAAACAAAAAAAGTGGAGATCACTGTTGTTCTAAGCTGTCATCAGTGCAGGAATGTACAGTCCCTCTTGCATACGGTTGTGTCTGCTCCCGGGTTCACGGCTGCTCTCCATCTGTTCAGTTTGGATCATCAGGAAGCGAGGAGCCAGGCTCCTGTGCTCAGTCAGGTCTCGGGGGGCTACCAGCAAGTAAGCTTTGAAGCACGGGTAGTCCGTGTACCTCGTTGCGGGAGTCTCAGCCTTGGTCTCCTCTCCTCTAGACAGAGTGGCATTGCAGCTGGACAGACCTATCTGGGAGACAGCTGGCAGCATTTAGACAGTCTGTTTGCTTGTGGGGAAGAAGGGAGATGCATAGAGAACAAGAAAGGAAATAATCTGCTAGAGGTTTCGGTTTTTTTTAGTGACCTCAACATGACAGGGTTTAAATATTGAACTTATTTAAACACTCAAATCTTTTAGCTAAAACACTTGTTTAAAATGAGTTCATGTATAATTAAAACAATTAAAATATTGAGCTGATACTTAAATATTAAAGCCAGACTCCTTTCCCAAAAGGGAAACCACAGATGTATCTGAGTAAAATAAATGAACACAATTAAATTGTTCCAAGTGCATTAAATCACAAAGGTAGGGTCTTTAGGGATAGGGGGAAATAAGCCAAGAATGAAAGAAATGTCATTTCCCCAGTTAAAAATATATAATCTTCCACTTTTGCAACGGGCACCCTGTCAGCTGTTTGGATCTCTGTTCTACATGGAGCTGCAGCGTTTATTAATAATGTCTGAACCATAGTCTGAGGTAGGCAAACCTCATGATTGAGAAATCTTTCAGCCCTGAGCCTTTAACTGGATAATACTTTTCCTCTCCCAAATGGGGCCTTTTAAAATGAAACAAACTAATGTATCAAGGTGCTTTGTTTTCTTTAAATAGAAATTTTAAGAGTCATCTTCATTTATGTATTTCTAGTATGCTCACTTTGAGGCTGCGTGTCCCAGATTCAGTCCTTACTCTGCAACTGACTGTCCAAGACAAAGGGAAAGTTGTTCTGGCATCTTTTATTTTTCATCTTGTTCATGAAAATATTTTTGGAAGGTCTGTCTTACTTAATGTTCAAATATATATAAATAACAGAGCTGCAGACTTACCCAGAACAACAGAGTCTTCAAGCTCATCTTGTTCGTTAGTCCTAGAGATGAATGTCTGCTCTGTTTGGGACATCTGTTGGTGACACAGAGGCTGGGAGATATCTTGGGATGATATGGACTTATAGGAGCTATAAGGAATCTGTGATGTAATGCTTTAGTTTTGGGTCAACTTCTGACCACAAACACTTCTGAGGTGTGCTTCGGTTATTGTAACCTGAATACATGTTTAAGGCAGGTTTTACAGACTACTGTGTATTTTTGAAACAACATAAGTAAGGCTCCTTAGATTGCACTAGGTATGCATATTAATATGCATTCTCATGTCTCTGACCACTGAATTACAAAAACTTTTCTACTTTATTTTTAGAATCTTGCTGCTTGATTGAACTGCATTTCAGTTTTAAATTGCTAGTTGTTATGATGCGTTCTATCAGAAACTTCTGTTTACTTCTTTACTTGTTTTTGCCATGAATGTAGCTGTGAAAGTGGCAAGCAGTAAAATTATAAGACGTGTTGGCAGCCGTATGGGAAATAGCCACAGAAAGGAGAATTAAGATGCATTGTGGATTATTTTTTGGCATCTAAGTTTGGAGAAGTTGGTTTTACAAATAATAAAGGAAAAACCAGAGGTTTCCCTTTTCAGGAGGTGCAGAGTAAAGTACTTCAAGTTGTTGTGAAGAAGGAAGGAATTCTTTTTAGTGCAGTTCATGTATGTGCAAATATTAGTATGTAAACCTGTGTAAGATTGTTGTGGAACTCTTGTACTTGGTCAAGTAGAAATGATTGCCTGTCTTTGAGTTGAAAGCAAAATTGATCTGAGCCTCTAGAGTGTACATTTTATCACTTTATTAATCTCTAACCCTTTCAAATCCAATCGATTCTCTCTTACAAGAAGCATGATTAGTACTTATAATAAAAACTGATATGAAAACATACAGTGCTCTGCCACTGAAGACAGAGACTTAGATAAAAGTTAAGCTTCTGACTTGAGCACTCTGCTTTTCTGAGGCAGGGTAACCAGGCTGCCTGTGCCTGCAAACCTCTCCTGGCAGCTCCTTCTCGCTTGCCCTCCCTGTGTGGTTCCTCGTTTGAGGCAGGAAGGCAGCCTGAGGGTATTTCTGCTAGCTTGACTTGTTTTAAACCTCCTCCACTTTTGAGATTCATAAAACTGTAGCTCTGTTGTTATGCTATATATGACCTATGGAAATGCACTCCCAGTCAGTTTTTTATTTTTTATTTTTTTTTTTTGAGGAAGGTATTTTAACACTTTAATTTAAGACAGGTGCAATTGATTTGCATCTTTGAGGAATCAGTATTCCTTTAAAAATGGTATCTACTGAGATTTCTGCATCTGTTATCCCAGATGCAAAATCAAATAGTAATCGAGTAAGTAGGAGATCATTTGATCCAGGCAGCTGTAAGCCTTGTTCACAGGTTTTTATAAAGAAACCTAGGCAATAGCAGTACCTTTTGTATCTGGCTGTCTCGTTCCTGTTGCTCTAATGAAGTGAGGGGAATGGGAAGCTGCATCAAACCCTGACTGCTGACCTGACCTACCAACCCCTCTGGGCAGGAGGCATCAGGGAAAGTGGTACATATTAGGGCTAGGCCCTGAGGTGTTCGGCTTCCTTTTCAGTGAACAAGTCTGAAACAGGGTGAAAGGCAAAGCCTGAATTTCCCAATTTTCTTTCTAATGTTTAAAGTACGATATTTTGTAAGTCACTCTTGCTTGTGCCTCATACATACTGCTCTTTAGACATCTAGTAACTGTAAGTGTAGTTTAAACACTTGTTTAAACTGTGTCGTAGAGGCCTTGAAACATGATGTTAGAATTTAAAAAAAAAATTGGACTTTTAGTATTGTAATTGTGCTTTGTTACCTTGGCAGGGGTTTTTTTTATGTCTCATGAGACTATTTGGTGTTTTTAGTAAACATCTTCTTTCACGATATTTGATACAAGTGCTTTTTGTCTCTGATGTTTGTGTCATAGTTATTCCCATTTTACAGATGGTAGAAAATCATCCAAAGATGAATTGATGTTCAGGTCACTCAACATACTGAAGGTGATGTGGAGGAATAACACAAATAAAATGTTTCCCTCTGTTGTGTTATGTTGCTAGTGCCTTAGGCAAGGATGAGGAAACCAGTACTATCTCCTAGAGAAATTTTGAGGCTAAATGAGCATGTGTGTAGAATGTGCTTTCAAGTCCTTGGATATATGTGCTAGGGAAAAGTAAAAGGGTTTGTAATCTCTGTTATTCTTCAGTAGAAGACAGTAAGATGTGTCTGCTAGACATAGAGGGGGAAGAAGACGGAGTTTGTGCTGTACCAGGTTTTGTGCTCTAGTTTTAGGCTAAGAACTTTTGCCTTTGGATGTTACAAGTCTGTGTGTATTGGCTATAAACTGTCCCCCCACTGTATAGTTAAGGATCCAGCAGAAAAAAAAAAATACTTAAGACTGTAAAATGGTATATGGAATAACTGAGGGACCAGGAGCTTTGAAGATGCCAGTCATGTCTCTTGGATAAGCAAGTTTATAGAAAAATCAGTGTATATACTTACTCCCCTGACCTAAAGAACATTTGTTGATCATCAGCTGCAGTGACTCCGCAGGCAGTCAGCTGCCTCTGAGCCAGTCCGGACTCCATCTGTGCTTACCTAGTAGCTGCCTTTAGATTTTCAGCAATAACTAGGAACTGGAGTTTTGTCATCAGATGGGTGAATAGCTTAAAACAGCTTTATCCAAGGACACCTCAATGTATAGTCTAACCAGATGTTCATGTTTGTTTAAAGAAATGCTGGTCCTTTCATCCCACTGTACAAATACATATAAAAATTTAAGTGCAAAGTTGTTTCATGGATTTTTTTTTTTAATATTGTTTTTTATTATTTGCAAGTTAAGGCTGTTGCCTGGTATGTTGAAGATAGAAGTGACTTAATATTTATGAAGAATTATGTTCATGTAGCAGATCAGATTTTTCACAAGACAAGGAATTGTTTGTTCTCGGATTAAAGTATTATGTTTTTGTTTTGCTGATGCACTCTGTGATCCTAAGGTTATTTGGATCAATGTCAGAGTCACTTCATGCATGCTTTTGCTTTGTTACACGTTCAGCAAAACATCTATGTGGGTGGACCTGGAAGGGGAAGAGTAGTGTGAGATATATCATTCCAGTGTTTTTGAGCTAATGGTAAATTAGCAGAAATATAATCACATTCTGTGGAACAGGGCTTGTCAGAATTTCTTCTTCAGTGACATGGTTTCATTTTGAACAGTAAATTCCCTGTGATGGATACATTTAATAAGCAATGAAAAATGCTGGGACGTGGATCGAAGGCAGGGTTATTCCCCAGCTCAGGATCTCTGGGGTGTTCAAGAGTTGCAGCTCAGTGCTATTCTGGGGTCCTTGATATGGATGCGGGATGAAGAAGTTGGAAGACTTTGAATACATAGTGGTCAGGACCCTATTGTTTCTGGTATTCCCTGCTGGGAAGCAGTTGCCCATGTGAAATGTCTCGGTTTGCCTGCAGAGGAGATCTGAAAACGGAGAAAGTGAGAGTGCTTTAGTGGAGTCAGGTCATCCCGCAGGCTTGCTTGGCTCCCAGGGTGGAGGTGGATCTGTGGCCATCAGCACTGCTCTCTGGCTGAAGTGTGACCACTTTCTGGACCTATTTATTCCTCTCTAGTTGCAGGCACCTATTGCAGAATATATTTGTTGAGAAAATAAACCAATTTTAAAGTATTCCTGAAACTTGTTTGTTCTGGTACTTGTGGTTGAGAAAAGCAGATTTGAAACTCAAGCCAAGGCAATAATTATTATAGATTTGAGCCCTTGAATCTGCTACTTATTTTTGATGTGACCTTGAAATCTTCTTCTACTGTCTGAAGCCAGAAAGGTGTGAATAACAGTATGGTTTTAAACATTCAAAATTAAGGAAAGAAATTAGGATGTGTATCACCAATGTCATTTGGGATATAACATTTCCAAATGACATCAGTATTTTGAGGCAATTCAGGGGACTGCAGTGGAAACTGCACTTAGAAATGGAGTTTCAGCTTTATTGGAGCATATTGAAAGCTGAAGCTTTTTGGATGACTTCTGATGTAGGTCAACATAATTCCTATTCACTGTGACTTTACATCATATTATTTACAGCATTATGAGTCTTTCATCTGGACTGGATGATTAAATTTGATCTTTACCATTCAGTGTTTATTGCAAGTGGGTTTGTTCCAACTGCAAAACATGCCTCATGCAACATTAGTGCATGATGAGAGATGAAACCTAAATCTACCTGGGATGCCTGGCTGCAATTGTTGTGGACCTTACACAAGGAAAGTGTAAGCTCAGCGAATAAAGAAAGAATCTTTATTAAATCCTGTTTTAGAAATGTCTACAAATAGACTGTTCCATTTGCAGTTCTTCATAAAAAACAGTATTTGATGGCTTTCTCTGAAGGACACAGATCTCATGGGAACAGTCGGTGTTTCAGCATGCTCTTGCATAAAGTCTTTTGTGTCACTAACTTGCTTAATTTTGTAGTGAGGAATATCCTTGATGTGCTATAGTAATTAGTTGTTGTCTTTTGGAACAATATCCACCCTTGACCAGCAGTGAAATCCCGGGTACCTTGGTCATGAGAACTTAAAAAAATGCAAACTCCACAATGTGGTTGTAGAATGGCTTCGTAAAGTCAAACCAAGTTGAAATGTTACATTTGGTCTCTTATTGGTGTGTAAATATGAGCATCCTAAAGGGATACAAATGTTTTTTGCTGAGGGCTGCTGGGTAAAAGCTCTCCTCTATAATAGTTTCACTGCTATAATTGGAGTTGGCATGTTTTTCACGTTTGTGCAAGACAAGTGCATCCGTTCCAGTGCAGAGGGTTGGCCTTTTGGAATCATGATGTGTAATACACTTGTAAAAATCAGACTTCCTTTAATGGTTTTATTGTGCACATGAAAGCTGTGCATTATCAGTGTAATTACTGAGATAATTTAATACTCATTCTATGCTTTACTGCAGTGCTTTCCAACAGGGAGCTGTAAAAGGTAATTTTGATCTTCTTAAACTTTGTTTAGGTTATTAAGAAATATTTTTTAATGGCAGAAGAGGGAATTCTTTTTTTGCATAATCTAATAGCCCCTTAAGGCTCACCCTTTAAAATCACATCAGTCAGTTAAGGAATGAGATGGGAGCAGTCAGTTATCTTGTTAAGTGTTCAGTGATTCTTCAACATGCGGCGTCCATGGCTGGTGATCCTCAGCTGTGCAGCACTTGGTCATAGGCAGTGTCAGATTTTTCCAAATGACTGGGAAGTGAGAGGGAATAAAACCATCAAAGATTTTGTGTCAGCATGGTGCTGTCTCTTCTAGTCCATCCTTCGAGGTGTTATCAGAGGTATCTTAATGCTCCAAACACCCTAGAGGGAGAGAGAGGTCTGGGCTACCCCCCTTTGCAGTATACTGTTCCCCATCTCAGCTGTTTTGGGAAGCAGGGTGCAAGCCTTGCACACGATTGTCCCAGCAGAGATTTCTCAAACTTACATCCCACATATAGGGTTTGGGCTCTGCTTTAAGGGATTTGTCTGGGCTTTGTTGTGTTCCTCTTTTTTATTTTCCTCTTTGAGAAACTTTCTTTCAGATAGAATACACCACCACAATATGCCAAGAGAGCTAACCAGAGGAAGCTTCTATGTAGAGTGAGAGAGGAGCTCATTAATTGCTTAAAAATTAGGCAGTCGATCTGAGTAATCGGTGTTGGCGGGCTGGCCTTCCTCAGTCTAAGAAGTAGCTCATTAGTAGAATACACACAGATGGTTCTGAGCTCTAAGGTATTTAAAGTACCCAGGCAGAGCCCTGTATTAATAAGGCAAACCTATCCTTAGTCTCTGTGACAGTTTCCTACAAGCAGCAGAGGGAACAATGTAATTTGGTAAATACTATTAGGTAAATGCATTTTCATAAATGTATTTAGTTTTCCCATTTTTATGAAGATAAGAGATTATGGTAAATATTCAAAGTAATTTACTGTTTCTGCAAAAATTATATTGCAAGAACAGACTTAAAGTACCTATTTCATTTGTTCAGTACCTCATTTACTCATATAGTTGCCTAGAGAGAGATGCATTCAGATCCTCCTTTTTACTTGGAATATATATAGTTTTTTGCTTTTTCTTCCTTCTGATGATGTTTTTCTGTGTGGGGTATATTAGCAGTTTATTCAAAATGAGACTTTTTCCGAGTGAGTTGAGTTTCTTCCCCCAACGCTAGCAGATAGCCAGATAAGAAATCTCCCCCTGGGGCGGACGGACGGACGGACAGCGCGGAGCCGGGAGCCCGCGGTGCCGCTGGGGGCGGGCGAGCAGGGGCAGAGCGGGGCCACCGCCGGCTGAGACATACTGCCCTGGGGCTCCCGACTCCAGAGATGTAGGGCAAATTCAGACGTGATAATAATAACCGTGGCTTCGTTTTCAAACGACAGACTCGCCCTCTGCTCCTCTTCCCGTGTGTCTCGTTGAATGGAGAACTGCTCCGTCCCTCCTTTGGGCTCTCTCTTTTTGCCTGAGCAGGGTCTGAGCCCATCTTATAATTACTGTTGTCCAGTAGTGCACTTGACTGTGAGCAGGGAGACTCTCTTTTCTCACCCCATCTGTGAATTCCTAAGCACATTGGCTTTCCCGTTTCAGAGACTTTTACCATAAAGACTGGGACAGGAAAGGAATGGACTCTCTCAGATAATTGTTCTTCCCCCAACAGTCAACCTTTGGGTCTCCTCTGTTTAGAGATGCTTTTCCCATCAGTGCTTGCCTGTCTTTGTGAGGAATTGTGATAAACTTTTTCTAATGACAGAATGTAATCTTCCCGTATTAATTCTCTGCAAACTTAGTGCATTTCATGCCTGCTTTGGGGGTTTTAAGCAGAAATGGCGGTTATACCTTCTGGTGCACACTTTTTCACCAAACCCTCATCAAGAGCTGTTTGTGCATTTTCAGCAGATATAATTTGCATTGTTGCTTCACTCTGTTTTTCATTTCTGATAGACTGGATGTCTGTTATTTGAGTGTATGCTGCAGTTGTTGAAAAGAATGGTTCTACTTCAGCTTGATTTATTTTTGCACTGGTGTGTATGTACAAATTGCCGTGCCGTTTTGGTAGATCTTTTAAAGTTAATATTTGTTTTTGTGGAGCACATGTTAAAAATACTAGCATGGAAGAGGTAACTCAGGAACAGATTTAGTCTGTGAAGAATACTTTAATAGTTACCATGTTGCTTTAATGATACACAATTATTTTGAAAGACGCTGATCCTCTCTGATGTAGAGTGTTACTCAGTTCAAGTTCCTCTTTGGGCTCAGGTTCAATCCTTGGTAACGCGTGTGGCTTCCACAGCTTGCACTGAAGGGAGCAGAACTATCATGGAACCAGGTTTATTTTGTGGAACTTAAATATTTGAACCTGAAAAATTTCAAGAAACAGTGGAACGTACCTACTGCTTTGGGGCAATGGGATTCAATGTTTTTAAGGTCATTTAAGGATGGCTTTAAGTAGAAATGCAACTTAGAGCTGTATTGAGAGTTGAGAGGATGGGATAGATATTGCACAGAGAGAACTGGGAAGGCTTTCTGCAAGGGTATATGTAAAAGACTGAGGCTTTAGAATAAAACTCTTTAAAATGTTTATTTGATTATAGATTTGCTTTGATGGAGAAGATGGGAGGGTTTGGGGTCTACGAGGACAGGAAATCACCAAGTGGCACAATTTCCAAGGAAATTCCAGGAGCTTGGTGGCACTGGGATTCCCTGGTAGCATATGGAGTCCTGTAAGCGAGGAGAGCTTTGAACTGAAAGTGTCAAAGAAGGAAGAGCAGTATTTCATTTTAGCTTTCAAATTATAAGGTAATTTGATAAGGTTTACTAGTAACCCTAGGCTGTGTTTTTTTTTTCTTCCTGTAAAGCTATTGAAGCTGGTGGAATTAAACTAGGAATTAACAAACATGACTGTGTAGCAGTGGGACTGTTCTTCCTTTCTGTGTGCCAAGCTTCTGCTTATTTGGTGTGATACTGCAAAAACATCTATTCAGAGGCTAATTACCTCATAACCCACAGGATCAAGCAGCAGAGCTGCTTATTTAGCCTATAACAACACAGTTCTTATTATGGTGCCCAGTTGCGTTGGCACTTGCTACAGGGAACCTCCCATTGACCCTGCTTCGAGATGGCTGCAGAGCAGGTCCCCACGCATGTATCTTGCCTATAGACTGTGACTATTGTGCATGCAAATTATCATTTAAGTAATAGGTAGTTAATCGATGTTTGTATTCTGTAAATTTGAAGCATTTTGAAGCTGAAATTTCCCTCCTGGTGAATTTGACGTGTGCCACAAATTGCTGAGGTGAGAACACAAGTGGGAGGAAACCAAGTTATCAGTGAAAGTAGACTCTGACAGCTCCCTCTCCTGCTTCTACCTCAGGCCTTGCAAAGGGTAAGTGGAGAGGGAAGTATAAACATATAACAGTGAATCTCCAGGAAGAATCTTTACCTTTTTTAGGTAACACCACGATGAAAATTACACTGCAGTGGATTTTGTAGGGACCTGACTCTTCATTAAAATAAAAGTAAAGCCTGTCAATATGGTAGGTGTAGCAGCAGAAATACCCCTAAAATGACATCTTTGCTGTAGTTTGACTAAACAATCAGCAAGTAGTTTAGTGCAGGCTGAATTCAGGCATGCTGTGCATCTACTTGAAAAGGCCCTTTAATGCTAATCCTTTTGGATACCACATTATTGTATTTCGAAACAAAATTTGAATTTTAATTGAAGTTTTGTAGCCCACAAGAGAAAAGTAATATATCACTACTATTATTTCAAAGACAAATCCTTTGAGGGGAACTCCCAGTTGCAATTCCACAAGCATCTTTAAGATTCTCAGAAGCAAATCAATACATTTCTCAACAATTATGATCCTTGAAAACCTTCTCAATTAGATATGATGTAAAGAAACAAAGCTATGGTAGTCTCCAGCTGAGCTTTGCCTGTCAAACTGCCTTTACAATTGGAAGGCTAAATGAAATCATAAAACAGAACTTGACTATATCATTATCCATCTCTTTTTTGTCAAGTATATGTGGTGATAAAATTATCTTCAAGGTTGGAATTGTCAACTCATTTAAACTGTAAGATCTTGTGGACTGGCATCACCTCTTTTCTGTATTTGACTGGAGCTCTTGAGTTCTTCGGTATTATGAAGAAACAGAAATACTTTAGTAGTGCTAAATAGAGGGCCATAGCCTGTTGTAAAGTGCTTGTTTGAACTTACAGTGATAATGATAAAATATTAATCTCTCAGAATGTTAATTGAGATTACTTATAGACATAGGAATTGCTTTGTACAGAAGAGCAGAAATCCTGTAATTCCTAGTAGGGCTGCTATTTTAAAATTCAGAACCACAACTACTTTACTATTTGTGATTAACTTCTAATGGACTTACGGTGATTTGAGTGGCTAAGAACTACACCACAGATCAAGATTGCTTGATAATTCTTCTTCTGTGAGTTGAGTACCATTCTCCAAGTACTTGCCTGACTGAACACACAAATTAACTTCCTTCTGCAAGAAAAGACATGGGATTGTCTGACCATCTGTTTAGTAGCCATCTCAGTCCTTTCCTGCTCAGTTTGCAGCAGCAAATATATTAAAAAATATATATTTAAAGGTCTTATTTGAGTGAAATGGTTTGTTGGGATGGAAGACCCAGTGCTGTGTAATAAGTGCTTGCACATTAGTTCTTGGAGCATGATGGTTGGAGATGTTGTTACAGTTTTAGCAGCATCCATCTCCTTGTATAAGGCAAAAGCAAGAATACTCTTAAGTAGCTAGAAGAAATTGGTTTTGTCTTGAACAAATTCATCGTGCTCAAACATTAGTGTGTGAAGGATGCCTCTGCCAAAAGAGCTGTTAGTCTGAATTCTTGGGGGGAATAACAGGCTGAAAATCTCCATTGTTTCCCATCATCATTGTGGCTATGAAGAACCAGTGAAGGCTACCAACACTCAGATACCTTCCTCAGAGCACACATTGAGACTGAAGATGCAGAACAGTCTTCTGTGTCTGTTTTGTTTGTGCCACCCCAGGTTTATCACCTCATTCAAGCTGTTTTGTCTGATCCAAACACAACAGTCATCGAAGCAGAGGATCCTTAGTAGGGTGTGGGAAATTCAGATTCCTGCTTTCTGGAATTACAGAAACATAGTTTTTTGTTATTTTCTATTATAAATTATCTTCCTGCATTTAGTTGTAACGTGCACTTGGTTACAACTTTTACAGTTTGAATCCAAGTCCATGTAGCTTTTGTTGTTAACAGGCAGAATAAAATATAGCAGCCTCCTACAGATCGTAAAAGACCCCAAAATCAGGAAGGATTAATTAAGTCCCTGAGTGAGACTGTAAGTTATAACTGCTTTCTGCCACAGTCTTTGATGGCCCAGTCACATATTGCTACTCTCAAGTGCAATTCCAAAAGCACCTCTAACGTGCTCCTTTGAGCTGTTAACTTTTATGTGACTCCATACTGACAAGAGTCAATCAAGCCACATTTCTAACAAGAAAAAATAGTGCCCCCCCCCCCAAAAGTGCTTGTGCATAATGCAGCTGTATTAAAAATGTCCAAGTTGAATTCTCTGGTGGAGTGCTGTGTTGGAAAACTGCATGAGGAAATATCTTCTGTGGGGGATCACAGAATGATGATAAAGCATTTGAGGTCTCCTTGGACTTGGTGGGGTCTTCTCACCTGTTACACCTTGGCAAGCATCTGCTCTGCTGTGTTAGCTTGGAAGGGGTTAAAGACTTTCTGTCAGCTTCTGAATACTAGAGCAGTTATTTTTCCCTGTGTAACAGGGGAAGAATGACTATGCATAATCTAATTTTAACTTAATTTAGTGTACCTCCTAGATTTTCATATATAGAGTAATGCCACAAGAATTTGAAAAAGCTTTTCTCTTGCTGAAGCCTTAGAACTCTGACATCAACAGAGGAAAATATGTTAATTCAAAGAACTTTTTAAAAGCCCCCCTTTGACTTTGGTATTTGATGATTTAAAAACACATTATCAGATTAATTTGTTGTTCTTGGTAAAATCTTAAGCTCTGCTTTTAATAAGAATCTGCTGATAGCAAAACTTCATGTGCTGGTGTGATTTCCCTGTATGTTAGTTAATAGCTACCTAATTAGAAATGTAAAAGTAATTCTTGTTGTGTAAAGAAATAGACTTCAAAACCTCTTAATGGATAATGCAGTTTTACTATTTAATTCCTGCAGCACTGACATAGAGAACTTTATTGTGAGATCTCTCTAGCAGTAATAAGACAAAGGTGTGTTTCTAGCTAAACTGGTTCTTGAGAGAGGGGATAAATTTGGGTTTCGAAATGGTGATGTGGGTTCCCCTCTCCTGGGGGAAACTGAAGCAAATGAACGAATATTCCAGAGAGACTGGGGTTTTTTCCTGTGTTTTGTACATTTTCCAGAAGTTCCCTGCAGTGTTTGTGTTCCTCTCCAAGGACATATTTTGTCATATCTTCTCTTTTTAATTTTTGTAATGAAATGGGGATCTTCAGTGTTCCTGTCATGTTTTCTGAACCAGAACCCAAGCAAAACATTAGGGAGAAATATGGAAAAAAATTCACACTGCAACTTCTGAGACATGCTGAAGGCCTTCATGCCCTTCAAAGAACTTTAGCTCCCCATTCTTGTTCACTGCAATACATTTTAAAATACCTACCCTTTAAAAAAAAGTTGGCCTTTAGTACCTACAACTTGCACTGCAGTTGATGAGAACTGCAGAACCAAAGCACCACTGAAAACCAAACTGTCAGTCACACTCACTGGCTTCCTTTGATGGAAGCAACAGTATGCCTTGGGGAGTTTCAGGAGCTTTACTTAAAATTCCAGCACCTAAACGAGGAGAAGTTTCTGTTCACCTCTTTGCTTCTGGGGGTGTCACCTTCTGAGAGCAGAGCTGGGGCTCTCCAATGGGAGGAGATACAGAAGGGTCACCTGAAAGCCCTTTCTCAGTCCCTGAAACCACACATGCCTCTCTCCCCTGTCCTGTGATGGGACGGGCAGTTTAGAAAGTGAGAACTGTTTATGATGCACTGGTAGCTGCTGCTGGTGGCAAGTTCAGATTTGTTTAGTGATTGCTGTCGCTTATTGTTTAAGAGGAATTATTTTTTTTCCTCTAAGGAGGAAACAAATGTGCTGTTTTTCTGGACAGGATGAATTACCCAGGATGGAAGTTCTTGTCCTCATTGAAATAGCAGGTTGTACCTCATAGAATCATAGAGTACCAGTTTGGAAAGGACTTAAAGGGTCATCTTGTCCAACTTTTGCCAACTGGCAAAAGCACAGTCTAGACAAGGTGTTCCAGCTCCCTGTTGAGCTGAATCTTAAAAGTGTCCAAGGATGGGGAATCCAACACTTCCCTGGAGAGATTATTCCAATGGCTGATTATTCTCATTGTTAAAAACTTTCCTCTTATGTCCAATCAGAGTCTCCCCAGGAGCAATTTGTGCCCATTACCCCATGTCTTTTCTGTGACTCCTTGTAAAAAGGGAGTCTTCATCTTCTTTCTAATACTTTAAATACTGCAACACAATGATAAGTATTTATCTCCTAAGCTTTCTTTTCTCAAGGCTGAACAAACCCATTTCTCTCAGCCTTTCCTCATATGACAGACTTCCAGTTCTTAGATCATCTTTGTGGCCCTTCTGGACCCTCTCCAGCCTGTCCACATCTTTTTTTTTTTGTATTGAGGGGACCACAACTGAGCACAATATTCCAGGTGTGGCCTGACAAGAGCTGAGTAGAGTCTTTGTCTCTGGTGGTGATGCTCTTATTTGCTGATCTGTGTTCATAAGACTTTGAACAATAAAATGCACCATAGTGTAGAGGGTTTTATTAAACCAGTGTAGCTTCTCTATACTGGAGGATGCTATTACTTCAAGTGTTGCATGCTGGAGTAATGAATTAAAAAAATATAATAAAAATCAGTAGGATGAGCTCTTTAAAAGACACAGTGGCATGTGTATGTTCAGAATTAGAGATTTAAACTTTTAATGAGGTGGGTTTCTTAGTTTCAGTACTAACTGGAAAAAAAAAAAGGCTAAGTATGCAGTGCTACATCCTCGTACATATGACATCTGTAGCAAGTGGAATATAAGAGCTTTGTGGGACCTGTGTGCTTAGAGACACCTGGCTCATTCACAGCCTGCCTCTCCCTGTGCCAGGAGCCCCTTCTCAGGACATAGGGTTTCCTGGGCTTCTGCACACACTCATTGAGTTTTGGGAGTGTAGATTAGTTTTGCTGCAACTATTCAAAAGATTAACCAATGCACAGAAAAAAAAAAAAAAGGATGTTGTAAACTATATCGAAGAACAGAGCTGAGGTTCTTTGCAAGAGTGTGTTTGTGTGATGGATGGAGGGGAAGAAGGTGGAGGAGAAGTTTTGCAAAGCCACTAGCTTTGCCAGGACTCGGAAGCTGTGTAGAAGAGTGCTGCTGTATTTATGGAGAGTGGGTTGTTCATTCAGTGTGCTGTTCCTCACAGCCTGGCTCTGAATTTTGGGCTGTGTCCTCACGATACCTTGCAAGAGGAGAGGAGCTGAGGAGCTTGCCTCTGGGAACAGGGGAGTTTTGGCTGAGCACAACGCTACCCAAGGTAAACAAACAGCTGCCGCCTAGCCTGGAGCCTGGGCTGATGAGTACTTCTTTTTCTTTTTCCTTGAAAAACTTTGTGGAGGACTACAGAACAAGGAAAATTAGTAGAAGTTGTAATTAAAAAAAAAAAAAGCTTATATGGTGAAATTGTCAAGCAATGACCAAATTTCTTTGAAACTTTATAGAGGCCTTGATGGCTGCAGGGCCAGCTTCTCTTCATCCAGGTGCAGCAAATTAGGGTTGCAACAGCTGTCCTCCTATCGTGTTATTGTGTACAGGGCTCTGGTTTTTACTGGGGCCTCTGGTAGCTTTTGGGGCTTACAGCAGCCCATGTAACACCTGGGAACTCCTGTGAAGTAGACCCTAATGGGACATGTAAAACTTTAGTCCTTTCAAACTGCATTGGTGAGAGGTGGAGGGAAAAGCTGGGCTTGGTGGTCCAAGGGAGAGGACTTGTGACAGAGAAATGGGGTTACTCAGTGAAGAACAAAGATCCTGAGCAGATTGGAAGTGAGAATTTCAAACAGCTGCGTTAGAGAAAGCTCTTTTCTAAATAGAAAGAGTTGGGGAAGCAACTGAATTCCTCCCATGTTTCCAACCTACATTCAGAACCTTTTTTTTTTTTTTTTTTCCTCTGTGGAAGCAGGGACTTGGCTCAGTGTGTTCAAGGGGAAACCTGAGGTTGCAGGCTTTGCGGCGTGCATGTAGGCTGCAGGCAGCATCCAGGCAGAACTTTTCCAATTGAAAGATGCTGTAGTGCCCCTCCAGAATCCCCACCTCCCTTCATGAGCAATGTTGTATGCCCCCCTCAAGCTGTCAGCAAACACAAATAAAGGGCAGATTACCATTAAAAATGCACAGGGTCGTTGTAATGTAGTTAAAGAGACTCTCTGGGTCATACTCCTGTCAGCCTAGTGCCAGTTTTGTCTCATTGAAATGTATTGAATACAAAAAGCAAAGCCCTTTCTGGAGTGCATCTTTGTTCTCTGTCATCTCAAACCTGCCTCAAAGCAGGGATGTGCTCCTGAAGTTTGAGTTGGCAGCTCTGGCTCCAAATCTTTGCTGTCTGCCCTTGAGAGAGGTGTCATCTTGCTGCTGGCCAGAGGTGGGTGTAAGGTACTGCTGGGGGTGTCTGATCATCGTGCTCTGATGGGTGCCAGGCAGAGATGTGGCAGTAGTGGGTTGGCAGCACTTGAGAGCAAAGGTTGCTCTCGTGGGCAGCACTGCCAAAGCCAAGGGACTGCTCTCAAGGTAAAGAGGATTTGCATCAGCAAAACAAGGATGAACGCTAGTTCTTTGCCTCAAGCAAGTTTCCCTCTGTTTGAAGACTTTGAGCCTGAGACTGGGAGGTCATTTGACTGACTTGCACATTTCTGCAATACCTAAGATGAGTGCTTGATGAATTTCATTATATGGCTGCAATTCAAGGCAGAAACCAAAACCAGAGTATAATTAATATATAAAAGTCCCTTTTCTTTGCCTCAGGCTTGTTTCTAGTTTGTTTGTTTCAGTACATCTCAATGTGTATTTCTCTTGGTTCACTGACTGCAAACCAATGGCTGGCATCAATACATAAAGCCTCGCAATCACTTTTGCCTCTTTTATGTGTGACTGCCTCAGAAATGGTGGCTCAGAGCACTAGAAATGTCAGCTGCAAGCAGTTCTGGGGCCTACAGATCTCCTTGTTGGGGTAGAGCTGTAAAAAAAACCATTGGCAGTAGGATGAATATTTTCTTTTGAGTGCAGGAGACTCTGGTGGTGGCTACAACTATTTTCAAATAAGGTTATCTCTTGGACTTGATCCTTTTACTTTCTGTCACTGGTTTCTGAAAAAGGGGTGTATATTCCTTGTTTTTTTGGGGGTATTTGTCTAAAATAAATAGAGGGTTCTTCACACAGGTTTGGTTAAAGATGAGGTTGGCATTGCTTTGGGAACTGCTGAGCAACAGACTTAACTAAAACTGCTTAAACTGTGAGAGGTCTCAAAATGTTGAGGAGTGAGGGGGGTTGCTGATGAACCCAGAGTCTCTGGGGTTATCTCCCTTCCCCAAAGTACTAGTTAATAATCTGCTTGAATCACGTGGAGTATTCAGCAGTGGGAGCTGCACATGCCATTTTGAACCATGGCTTATTTTATATGTCAGTGCATTTAAACTGGAACTTCTCTGTTCCAAAATTCTGTATCTGTTATGATATATATGTATTTTTTTTAATTCCTGTCTCTGGCAATTGGAAGTCTAGGATGTTGTGGGATATCAGTAAGGATAGCAGCCTTTCCCAGCCTCATATCATCCTGGTTGAGACCACATGTTTTCAGAGGTTTGCAAAACCCTGTTGTCTCTTGCCTAATGATACTTTTATCTAGTGGTTACTTATTTATGATTTGTCAAAAACCTACAGTTATATTCTATTTCCTGCCACTTTCCTGTGCTTTATGTGAGTCCTCTTACCAAGTTAGCCAAGCAGCCTGTCCCCTCTCCTATACCTCCTTAAGGTCCTGAAATTTTGAGTTTTACAGATTCTGTACAGATAGCACATTATGATGTGTTAAGTGCACAATGGCACAACTGCAGTTCCCATGTTTTTCCTTTAAAAATGCTTTTTTGTTGTGGAATGATTATCTAAATGTGGGGTAGCATCTGAGTCTGAGAATTTGTGGTTTTATTTTGAGATATTTCATGAGTTCACACTTGGTTAACTTAAATACATCTGCCCAGTACTTTGAAATATAAAAGGTCAGTAAGGTTCACTCTGATTTTCTTCTTGACTTGGTTAAATACATATCTGCAGCTAAAATAGAAGCTTGGTGAAATGAGATGCCAAGAAGAGTGGATGCAGCTACTGGTGGTTCTGCTTGTAGCATCCCAACAGGGCCGGTTCTGTTTAATAGGAAACTTTAAATTTAGTTTCTGTTCCAGTTCAGAACAAAACCTCACCTTTCCTCTACCCAGAACAAAACAAGTCTTTCAAGCTCTAAGGTATGGGAAATAAGATTTTACATTAAAGACTGATGTGTTCCTGAAGGATTTCCAAATGAGGGATTTCCAAGTGTAGAAGTTTCCTTTATGGCTTTTCTTTTGCGTATGTTGTTTTTATGTTATATTGAAAAGAGGCCCAACATGCTGCAAAATAATCCTTTCAACAAGAGGAAAACATAAAATAAAATTCTAAATTTTATGTGGAAATTAATAATTCTTTCTATGACCCAAAGATTTCCGTAAATAAGGGACACTTGCAGCTATTTGTCTCTCTATAATTAAGAAAACCACGATGGGTTGACTCCACCAGCAACTTCAACCAAGAACCATGTTAAAAAGCTCCCTAATCTAGCTCTTAAGTCTGTGCGATGCCACCATGTTTCAGCAGGCATTAGTGTCAATGTGAGGAGGAGCTCCCAAGTGAAAGAGGAATGTGATATTAAGAATGTCAATATTTCACTTTCTAAATTGAAATTCTTGGTAGTGTTGAGATAATCCATATGTCTTAATCAACTCCTGGTGTTTGAGTGGGAGGAAGCTAACACAGTAACTAGTTGAGGAGGAGGAGCAGTTAGTCAAAATAACTGCTTTTCTCCCTGAGGACTTTTGGGTTTCGGAAATGTTTAACAGATGAAATAGCAAGAGCAGCTGTCCTAGGGGAACTATCAGAGAGGCGTTTGACATTGCAAATCATATATGCTAAATGAATGTTGTGTCTGCAGAGGGCCCGAGGTGTGATAGCGCGGGAGCAGAGTTGGGGGATTTGTCTGGCTGCTGGCATCTCAAACAGGCAGCTCTGATGGTGCCGCCTGTGCCTGCCCGCCCAGCGCTCTGGAGAGGGCTTTTGGGGACAGGTGTCTGTTGGGGTCCGTGCTGCTTGCCTTGCTTTTTGAAGCTCCCCTGAGGTGCAAGTCTTCAGAACCAGGAGCGAGAGATGCTGTCTGCAGTTTAAGGTGATTGTGCCTCAGGGGGGATTTTGTTGCCCATCACGGTAGGGGTAATGAGGCACCCCATGCTTCTGCTGTCCCTCCTCTGCCATTCTGTAAGGACCAGAGCTGGGTGGAAATTCAGATGGCTCCCTAACAGGAGAGGTCAGGAGGTGTCCCCCATTGCCTTCTTCTGGGGAGAGAGCACCTATGTGTCCCCAGCTCCTTGTGGCTCAGGGTTGTTGTTGCTCTGCTGCCGGAGTTTTCCCTGCTGGGATGGCCTGCTGCCTCAGAATTAATAATTTAACTGGTTATGAAGGCATGTTGGCAGATACCATAGTACCTGTCAAATCTAACTGCCTGTAAATTTAATTAGTGTGCAAAAACTGGCTTTGGAGTATACCAAAACTTAATTAGTCAGCATCTTAAGGTTGTTAGTGCACTCTCCAGGGTAATAATATCCAAGAAAGGGTACGTGAAGGCTGTGATAAAATAATTAAAAGTGTAAGGTCCTCATGGCATGTTTTCTTTAGTACTCATCTCTGCTGTGGGTGAATCAGCATGGAAGAATAAGAATAGCAGCATCTTGGAGCTGGACTCCGATAGTGGGTTTCTTCCCTCAGTAGTGGAGTATTTGTGCCAATTGCACAAGTAATTGGCAAGTGCAGTGGCTCAGGTCAGCTCAGTCCTACGCAGAGGAATGAGCCCATCTTTGGGAGCATCCTGTGTTTCACCATGCTGCATCTATCTTCTGGTGGGAAAAACTACAGTTTTTACAAAAATATGGACTAGTAATTCAGCATTTGAGAATAGTCTAGAGTAGACTATTTCAGTTGGAAGGGATCTACAGTGGTCATCTAGTCCAGTTGCCTGACCAATTCAGGGCTGACCAAGTTAAAACATGTTACTAAGAGCATTGTCCAAATGCCTCTTAAACACTGAAAAGCTTTGGGGAGTTGACCACCTCTCTAGGAAGCTTGTTCCAGTGTTTGCCCACCCATTTGGTAAATAAATGCTTTCTAATGTCCAGTCTATGCCTCCCCTGGCACAGGGCACAGCTTTGAACCATTCCCATGTATCCAGTGACAGGATACTAGGGAGAAGTTTTGGGGACCATGGTGTGGCTGAGGTGTTTGTAACTGGGCTGATGGGGAAGTTTGTAATTAATGTATTAAGTCTTTCAAATGAGGAAATTTGGGAGAGAAATCTGAAATTCTTCAGGGGTTATATGAGCAGCCTGAACAGTGATGGCTTGTCCTAGGCTTGTCCCCGTCAGAATGAAGCACTTCCAGGTGTTGGAGTTGCTTCTGGGTTTTCGGCAGTGGTTTTGCTGCAAAGGAAAGCTGGTTTAATGTCTGTCTGCATGGTCCTGCCACACCGTGCTTACATGGGCAGGAGGATGTGTGACTCGTAGCCGGTGTTACTACTAAGAGGTTTTTTCCAGTGTGATGGGATGGCATAGTGTAGCAGTGACTCACTGCAGGTTGTTTGAAAGGAAGGGAAGGAATGGGATTTAGTAACACTGTGCCCCATCTGTCACACCCCAGAGATGTACAGACTTTTCCTCCTAATGTTCTGCTTCAGCACTAAGCTGCTGCAAAATGTTTATCCGAATGACCTGTATTTTTGTGGGAATAGCCTCTCCTATGAGTGGAGTGTGAATTAAAATGAAAGTCACAAAAATTATTTAGAGCAGCCCTGGGCCTGGCTGCAGTTTGTTGCTAGATGCTTGCCCCTTGAGTGCTCCTTGTCTCTCATTATCCCCATGCATCACAGGGAAAGAAGGAAACAATGAACTTTCTGATCCCTGAAAGAATACGTAAAAGTCAGCTGTGACTAAGGAATGTCAGGAGGCTGAAATCACTTATCCACTTACATTCAAAAATGAAGGAATCAATAAAACATACTTTAGCGTCTCCTTATCTTCCCCAGAGGATGTTTTATAACCCTATTCCCTCTCCCATCTACAGCAAGTAGTTCAGTTCATCTACAGCGAGTTCAGTTACTGTGTGAACCTGACAAAGGAAGTATTTTGGAGGCACCTGGAACTCCTTCCTCTGCCAGCACCAAAAACCGGTGTCGGAGCCTCCCTACATACTTGTTCCATGGGTCTCACCTGGCCAGTGGGTGCTCCTGCCTCCTTCCCAGACAGTGCAGAACAGGGGCAGTGAATGGACAATCTGCTGTGATACTGGGAGAGGGAAGACACATTGCCCATCAGTACTGGTCTGCCTGCCTGGACTGATGTCTCCAGCATTGCCTGGATACTCTGTTTCACAGCACGGGTCCAGTAGAATTATGACTAGGGAAGGGGCCTGGGTCCATAGAAAAGAGCCTCTCTATGGCTGGTGTTTCATGGAGTAGGACTGTGTTTCACAGTATAATGGACAGCCCGGTGGAACCTTGTAGAGTTTTCCTCTAATACCTGTGTTGTCACTGGGCAGTGTACCCATATTAACTGGGGATTGGCATTTGTGGAGCTGGTATAGGGACAAAAAATGAGGAAGGGAAGAAAGGCTGAGTGCTCTGTGAGTGTGTGTGTTTGTGCAAATATCTTTTGCCCTGGATTTAATACCTGTCTCTTGAGTTTCTCTATGGTTTCTAGTGAACCTGAAAGATCAAAGCAGAATTTATCTGCAAAGGCTCATATCACATGCACAGGGCTCACTCGCAACTCACACTAGACCTGCTGAAAAGATACGAAGATGTGTTGACAATTCTCTGCAGAACAGGGAGCTTTTAACTGGACCAGAATTGTGCTTAGCTCTGGGTTTTTGCTGTGAGTAACTCATGTAACATCCAGCTACCTTGAAGTCTTCGGAAATAGGAGATTGAGTTTAGTAAAATCAATATATTATGTGGCTTTTCATCACAGGCCTGTGACAAAGTAAAGAATGACTGACAGGTTTCAGTAAACTACCAGATTTCTGAGAGAGAGCCTGCACACCACTGAGTGGGCTTCATTTAATGAACTGAGGGATGCCACGTAATCTAACCGCTTATTATGTTAAGAGGCAGCAGATAATCTAATGATCCACGGGTGGCTATTTTGATGTTACTGTGTGAAGTTAAATACGTGCTTAACTCTACCAAACTGAGCCGTGTTTCTTTCAGCACTAGAAGTGGTACAGAGCAGTAGATGTCACCTCACTGGTCACAGGCATTTAGTCTTTTGGCCTGACCATGCATGACATAGGATGGCTCGTCTTTAGCCATCACGTCAGCTGTGAGGCCATTCTTGGAGGTGGCAGTACCTGGGGTTTGCCTGGTAGCCCCTTCCCTGCATGCAGAAGCTGGGGGTGGCAGAGCTGGGGGGTGCTGTGGGTGCCTGTCAGGATGGGGCAGCCGCAGGCTTCCAGGGTTTTTCATTTCTGTGACCAAGAACTCCCTGCGTTAGCAAAAGTGATGGTGAGATGTACCCAGGTTCCTTACTGAAAACCAGCAAATGTGATTTTTATTTTTTATTAAGAACACCTGGTAATTTCCTGCCTTCATTTGCATGTGTAGATGCTGTGATCAAACTGGAGAAGTGCACGTCATTTGTTGTTTATTTTTGTGGAATGCTTATGTATATAAAATAGTACCTATTTGCAGCCTGTAATCAGGCTGTAATCATGGCCTGTAATCACAATCAATAAATTAGTCTATTAATTAATAAATTAACATCAATGAAATATGATTTTTAATATTGACTGTATGTCTGTTTATTGAATTTAATTTTTTTTTTTTGTGCCTGGAAAAGCCAGCCTCATCTTTGGGTGTATCTTCAAAGGAGCAAGCTGAATTTTAATGGTATTTTTGTGTAGCACTTAAGAACACTATTTTTCTGGTGGGTGCCCTGCACCCCTTTCTGGCAGTGTTAATGTTATTGATATAAACTGTTTCCAGTCTTTATTGTAAAGCTCAGCTTTACTTTTAATTGGTTTTGGTTCTGTTCAAAGTGACTGTAATAATTTAATTTTTTTGTTTAAAATTTCACTCATGCTTACCATATGGTGAGTATCATTTATACATAAAAGCTGTGCTTGCTGTTTTACCTTTGGAAATCGTTAGGGCCTTCACAGTAAGAGCTTCCTAACCATCTGCTAACCTCCCAAACCTCGTGTTAATGTAGACATCTGCAGTTGTGACTCCAGGGCTATTAAACAGTGATGTCCAGTCGGACGCCCTTGTGCCTGGCTTTCCAAAAATCAGCACTGCACAAAGTGACTGCTTTAGCCTCACCGAAAACCATGTGGTGTGCACACAGGGGGGGCAGGCATGTGCCCCTCCATGCACCCTCCTCAGGGTCCTGCCGCGCTGGCAGAGCAAGTGGATTTGGCCGAGGGTGGCGCATCCATCCCAATTAGCCGTGAATTCAGATTGATGTCCTATAATCCTTTAATGCGAGGGAGGCTCCAGCATTAGACCCTGCGCTAATCCATTTTTAGAATGTGCATCGCGCACAAAGAAGATTATGCCATTTTAAAATGAGCTAATTATTTGTAGTTAATCGGAGTATCCCTCAAATTAGAGAGGAAAATGCTGTAGGTTGAAATCGTTGCCTCGATTGAAGTCAGCAGCACAACTCCTTGGTGCCGGGTTGGGGAGCTGAGCTCACCCACTGATCTGCTGCTGGCTCCGGCTGTATATTCTGGCGTGCTGTATATTCTGGGGTTTGGGGCGTTTTGGTTTTATTCTGCTTTTTCTGTCAGTTTTTGTAATGCAAATGTTTGTCAATGAGGAAGAAGCGGTGGCTTCTGGTAGCCTCTGATCTTGCAGTCGCTGAAAACAATGGAGCTAATTACGAAATTTAAATGTCTAATGTTTCCACTGTTTAGGGCCTTGACACTCTTCATCTGAGTGCTGTGTGAATTGCAGGTGAAGACAAACGGATGATTTGAAAGCCATACCCTTATTAAAAAAAAAAACAAAACCAAAAAGCTAATTTCATTGTGTGGCTAATAAATATCCTTTTAATGATTTGAAAAAAAAATATTACTTACTAGAGCTGTTAAAGTTGTTTATATATATTTTTTGGCATTGTATTCAACCAAAATAAAGGAAATAAGGCTTAATGCATTCATGTTAATACTGGTCTGTTTTCACTAAAACAGAATGCTTTTAAACATCTGCAATAATTTTCCTATTGAATAGCAGTGTGATGATCAGTAAAAAAGTTTTATCTTGGTAAATATTCAGGTAATATGTTGGTCCAAAACCGATTCTTATCCACATTAGTCCTTTTAAATAACACAGCAAGAAAACTGTTCTGAAAGGTATTGTAGATTAATGGATTAAGTATGGCGGTTAAATGCTGGGATTTCTGATAAAAGTTGCCTGTTTTTAATGGCCCAGCAGCGTGTATTAAATCTCCATGTGCAGGTAAGAGTTTTGGGGAAGAAACTGTAACCTGGGGTGGCGGGTGCAGTTGCATTTCCCCAGTCCATCCACAGCCCACGGACAGGCTGTAGCATCTGACCCACAGAAAAGTAGGTATGTTTGTATTACTCAGTAGTGGATCATGGATTTGATTTCTGGAATAGATTATTTTTTGTGGTGAAAGTGAAAAAATTTATCCACTCTGAGGCATGTTGGTAAGACGGTCCCTGTGTGCAGATGGACAAACCACCAATTTAATTACCAATGTGTGTCTGTTCAAGTCTTCAGAGAGTAAAAATTAGTCTGAAAAACTGCATACATTCTCTGAAAAGAGATCAATGAAGTATCTAAAATGATTTTTTATTTTTTATTTTTGACCAAATTCCATAATTGTTTTAATACAAAGTTATTTGGGTCTTGGTTACCTCAGTGTATCAATTTTTTAGGAAAGTTGGTAGTGATGTTTGTGTTTCTTGGAAGGGTGTGGGTAGGAGGGAGGTGGCAGATGGGAAAGTCAGGAGAGGGTTATTGTACACTTTTAAAATGAAATGTAAATAGAAACGTATTTAAAAAATACAAATGAAGGAAAAAAAGTGTTTCTGGAAGGATCTGTTGAAGCTGGAGGGTTATGCTGTCAAGAGAAGGGTGGATTGCCCTTTTACTTTCTGTTGTGGGTCCAGAGCCTTCCTTGCTGGAGAGGAAAGAGTTTTGATTTCAGCCTGGCACAAGCGTGGATTTGAGCTATTTGTGCTTTTCTTCAGCCTGGTGTAACTCCTGCAGCCTGGCTGTGGCTAAGTGGTTCGTTAGGGAGTGTAATTGACCTTGAAATGTGCTGTGAGTGCGGAGGACAAACTCTCACACTTCGGGGAACTTGTTTATTGCCGGTTGCTGCTTGTTGCTAAGCCTTAATTAAATTCCCTTCAAATTTTTCTTTTCAAAATCCCTTAAACAAATTCACCTGGAACAAGGAGAAATGCCAATTAACGAGTTATGATTGTGGGTGCTTGCTGTGGGGAGGGGTATAGAGGAGGAGAGAGCCCCGGGAGCAGAGATCTCCAAAGGGCTTTGCTGCTATAGGAAGCCCTATGGACCCCACGCTGCTGTAGGTGACTGCTGGTGGGGAGGAGATACCAATAGTGGAGCTGAACGGAAATCGTAGCTGCATGTTAGTTTTGCTGTAGTTATTCTACTTCAGCATCTCTCTTGCTGATTTGAACTTGAAATAAGGTGCAGCCTCTCTGCCTCCCTCTTTGTGCTGGATAATAGGAAACGAGCATGACGTGCTTCTGAGATGGCAGCACGCTCGTAAAAAATTTTGTGAGTTTGAAGATGAGATTGGTGCACAATGTTCTCTTACGTGGTGAGGCAGATGTTAAAATGATCTGCGTGTGATACAGAATCCGTATCTGTTTGTTGCTTCTGCTGCAGCAGAATGCAGGTGAATGCACTACTATTCCTTTACTCCAGCCCTGTGATAATTTACAGAGATTTTGCAGATCCCAGTATCTGTGTTCCTTTAGCTCCTGGGGTAAGGAAAGACAGATTTGCCTAAAATTGCAAGGTGGCTGGATATGGCATGGTAGCTGGGACAAGATGGATTGGTGGAGGGTCTCATCCTCTCCAGGGGCTCCTCACCTCTATCTTCTTCCCCAGCCACTGGCCTTTGCTGTGTGGAGGGGTGGATTTAGAAGGTGATCAAGCTTGCCATTCAAGTTTAGATCTGAAATCACTTTGCACAAATTTTTAACTGCTTGTCTCCTTTATTACTTTCTCACTGTTATCCACAGTGTTTTTTGAGCTGGGGCTGTACCAGTCAGCTGCTCTGAAGTGTGTGCTGGCTGACGGGCAAGAGTATAGACAGGCACACACATGATGGAGTAGATGGATTATAGGTCATCCGGATGCTGTTGTCTACTTACGTGGTCATGTCTTTTACATTTTTGCTTTAAAAAATCCCTGCTGACTCCACCAGCAGACTTGTTCCTGGACTAGATCCTGCCAATTGTACTAAGAAGTTATGCCAATTTGTGCATATTTATTTAATATATTTAATTATATAGTATCTTTTAAAATGGTTTAATACAATTTCAGCAGTGAACTTCTAGAGTAAACTGCTTAATATTTCCTACCACTGTGTAGTGTGACTGCTGGCAGTTTAATGAAATGAACTCTTTTTCTGCCTGAGGTTCAGCTCCTCTTGTTGCAGCTACATACCTTAGAAGAAAAGATGTGGTGTTTGTTGCACAGCCAGAAAATTTAGATATAGAGAGGCAAAGACACTTGTTCATTTCCATACTGGAGAAGGGATTTCCACCATAGCCTACCAAGTTTCAGTTGACTACGCTAAGGTTTAGGTGAGGAGTTCTGTAGAAGCCCTTTTTGAGTTCATCATGTGGTGGAAACCTTGATTTAATCTTTCAGCAGAAGGTAACACTGGCATTATTGGATGTGACTGATCCTGAACAGGCTTTGACCAAGATGCTGTAGAGATCCACACCTGGTAGCCCTACTTAGTGGTAAATGTTCCTGCTCCCAGGATTCCCTGGAGTCTGCTCGAGTGCACCTTTGTGCACAGTTGCTCATTTTTCATTAAGCAGTGATTTGATTAGATAAAAATAAATGTTGCTTGAGCATTCACTTTTGCAGTGATGCATAACAAATTTATGCAGATTCGAATAGAACTAATCTGCATGCAAAATATAAAAATGTGATTACTAACCCATATGCACCTGTACTGAAGTTTAATCGGGTACAAATATGAACAGGAAGAAAGAAGCTTTACAAAATGCACAGCCTTGAATTTGGGCATGAATTAATGCAAAAAGATCCTTATAGTGTTAATGATGAATCAGGTTTTTCCGGAGTAAATGAAATCTTTCAGTAATTTAAGAACACTGCTATTCTTTAATTAACTTTGAATTTATTAGAAAAATATAATTCTGCTTTCTGCAGGCTTTTCACTGTTGGCTTCCTTTAGCTATCCTGTTCTAATGGCATTCAGTTTGTGTCCAGGATCACCCTGAAAACACAGGTGATTGATTCTGATCATACGTGAGTCCATTTACAATGGACGTGGTTTCCTTGACATAAGGGGAACTTTATCAGTACTAACAGTGCACTGGGAGGTCAGGATTTAAAGTCAGGAGAGCTTTAAAGAACATTTTATTTCTCATTTTCATAATAGTTTTGATATTGTTCAGCCATTTGTTCGTCTAACCCTGCAGCTTGTGTTCAAGTTTGGTACTAGAGCATATCACTTGGCTGTGAAGGTTTCCATGGTCCAGGGAAGTTGGATGTCAGTGGGAGTACATTTTGCCTGCTATTTCTTGCTTCCAGGATGCTCTGGGAAGGCTGTTAATGTTCCATGGTTGAGCAGAGGAGGGTGAATTCAAGTTGTAGAAATGAATGAGTAATGAGAAAAAAAGCTGAAAGTCAATTACCATCACTTGTTTCTCATTCTTAGGGCATGTATCTGAGGGGAGACTCCAGCCCTTCTGATACCCATCTTCACAAAAAACCCCATTTATTTTTATAATGAAGCAAGTGAATGGGAAGTATTGCTGCCTGGGACCATTACTGTACTGAAAAGCTGGTAATGCTTGAGCAAGGTTTGTCACACACCGAATTTCCCTTGCGAAGGGTACCGTGCTGGGAAAGCAAACCCTCTGCCTGGCTGAGAAGACCTGCTGGCCTGCCTGGTGCGCTGTGCGAGCAGTCCTGGTCATTGGAAATGCTTCCATGTAAAAGCTCTCTCAAAGGGGTTTCTTGAGGACCAGACTCGTTCCCATGGGAATGGTGCTGTGATAAGGAACAGCCATTCTTGGAGAACCTACCAAGCAAACATTGCACATTGTGACCACCAGCAGTTGCAGCTGGGTCCTGCTAAACCCTTGGGGTTAAGAATGATCTTACTAAGAGATTTCTGACACATTTTGATGGAAAGCAAATGCAAGTAGTGGGAATGCTTTAAGTAAACTGAGCAGACATCAAATAATCAAAAGCACTTAACACTGTGACACAAAGTGACAGCATCACAGAATTTAAAAATTAAAGTTGACACTCTGTCTTATGCATTACTGGGTACAAGAACGATCAGCACCGTGGCATGGGTTAATCACTGAGCATCAGGCTTGCCTCTGAGTGGCTGTGACACTGGCCCATAACCCTGGTGGTGGTTTAAACAGGGGAGTGGTTTTGTATACAAATAAACAATCCCTTGAAAAGGTAAACAGCTTTAAAAGTGTCTTGTACAGAAGGCTCCAAGTGGAGTGTTGTGTGGGAGGAGCGGCTGGGGTTATTTGCCCACTGTGCTTGTTGAATGCTGTGTGTGCTGAGAGAGGGTTTGTGATTGGAGCCTTCCTAGGCAGAGCCTACCCATGTTTAATAAGAATATCCCCAAATGACTGTAAGGGGAGCCTTAGTTTCAGATTCCTGACAAAGTTATGCATCCAAGACCTCTCCATTTTTACACTATTCCTAGAGAAACAGTCTATATTATTTCCTTTAAGCAGTTACACAGGATACATGCTACTCACAACAGCTGCTGCTAGCAAGAACCTTCATTTTTTTAATGTTACCTTTGCCAGAAAATATTCAAAACTGAAAATAAAGTACCCGTAGTGTTGTGTTCAACTCAGGAGGAAGCTGCATTGATACCAGGATGAAAGGAGACAGAATAACAGAATTCTGGAGCAAATAAGGTATTCATCTTTTATGTGCAAAAAGAGGGGGCGTAGGAAGAAAGGATGGCCTGATTTGTCAATGCTCACAAGCACCTGTGAAAGTTTTGTATCTCTTGGGGTTGCACTGAGTTTCCAAGAAATAAATTCATGTTCTAGGCTCTTAAGAAAATAATAGACAGTGAGGGAACCACCTAACCTGTTTATACATGCACAGTGCTGGCATCACCAATGCCATGGTAAATCTTGGTTATCAACTGATTGATCAGACAGATGGGAAAAGGGTTTTATCCTGCACTAACATCCACAAGGTCTCAGAGCTAATAGTGAGCTGAAGACAAGGATAACTTGTTCCACAGGCCCTGGAAGATCTGATAATTCCTTATCAACAAATGGCAACAACTTGAAAGCAGACAAAAGAGGATGTGCAAGTGTTGTCGGTGAATAGACTTCTGAGAGGTCAACGTTCTGGGAGTTTTTGTGGGGTCTCTGACTACACTGGCCCTTTCAGAAGGCATTTGCTAGTATCAGAAAGATATTTTAGAGAGGTTAATGAGCCCTTGGGAAGGATGTAGGGATTCCTCATAGAAAAGGGGAAGAAAGTAGACAGGGGGAAAAAACCCAACCAACCAAACAAAAAACAAAAGGGAGAAGGCAGTGAGGAAAGTTTGTCTTTTTTGTAGTTATTCCATATTTAGGTGGACTCTGTGCTCTAGTATCTGTGAACAGCCTGGGAGTATCAATGCTCCAGGAGAAGGTGGCATTTCAAGACAAAACATGCTGATATTCCAGGCTCAAGTGAGCTCATGGTGTATATATAGCAAAAGATAGCTTTGGCTGTGTCACTTGCACTGGTTGGATGATGTGGCATCATCCGGCATTGCCCTAGAACATGTTCAGGCCACTGGAGGTGTGATGCGTGGGTATACATTGAATGCGTATTTAGAGCTTGACTTTACATTTAGGTGTAGAAAAACTGAGTTTTCCATTTTGGTTTACCTAGGGTTTGGGATTGCAGGTTGGTGTGGGAGTACCATGAGCATTTAGGAAAGGGAATCCAATGAAGTGCTAGAAAGTCACCATAGAAACATTAATGTGTTGAAAGCATGACAGAACTGTTTTTGTAGATTCTTCCTGAGGCTTTAAAGGCTGATGCTTTTCAGAAATAGGGGAGTGCAACCAATTAATTGAAATGGGGAGATTCAGAGTATTAGCTACTCGGGTGCCTGGGTATGCGGAGGCATGGGGCTGCTTTTGGGTCAAGTCCTGCTCTGCAGTGGGCAGTCATGCCACATATTCCCCTTAGCTTTATCAAGGTACATTGTGAAATCAGTTGGATCCAGGTTCTCAGTACTGATGCTCCTTCAGAACCACTGTGCTCTGATGACTGGGGACCACCATCTCATTCCCACCCCAAAGGTACCCATGATTACTTGGGGCTGTGTAAATAGATTTTCTGCCTCCCTGGTGCTTTTCTTCAATGTCCTTGAGTCAATTATTTTGCTGTCTTCACCGTGTAAAATTGTATCTCAGTTTGCCTGGTCTCCCAGGTTATCCTTCTTAGCTCTCCTTTCAACATGAATTTCTCAGTTGTGGGTGACTGAAACCATGCAATTCTTTGGAGCCTTCCTCCCAGCTTGTCATGTCCCACAGATGCATGAAGACTTGCATCTGCGCAAGTGGACATGTCCAGGGGCAAAGGATACATTTCCCTTTAGCAAAAGCTTCAAGGTGGTTTGTATTTGAATTTCTTGTAAAATGAGCATGCTGTTGGACACTGAATTGTCCTCTACAAGAGGTCAGAATTGTTATTAGTTCACATCTCCAATGCTGCAAGGGAATATTAAGCATTAATTAACCATTACATCCGTTTAAAATTTACGTGCCAGATCTTGCTTGCACAACAAATAACCTCTTGCTCACTGGCGGTTTCTCTAGTTAAATTATATTTTGCCTCTGATTGTCTTCATCTTGTTTCAGAAGGGTAGGGAACTAAAAGAACCCTTGGATGTCATTTGCGTGTGACAACTACTTTGTGTGCTTGCTGTTGGCACTGTGTGTGTGGTTGACTCTCTGGGACATCTGGAAGCTCTGGTAGGTACTAGGAGCACAAAGCTTCTAGAAGTTCTTTACTGTGCTGCAGTCTGACAGAGCAATGGGCTTTCCTGAGGCTTTTGCTTTTGCCTATACTGATGTTGCAGATAAATGAAATGGGGTGGTACAACAGTAACCATTGATTTGCCTTTCTGATAGATAATCTGGGGAGGAAAAAAAAGAAGCTTTGTACCCAATTCATAAGCCACATTTTATCAGTGTTGTTTTTTAAAATTCTGACTGTGTTTGTAACAGCACAATTCTGAAGTTCTTTTGATAGTAATGAGTCTTCAGGTTCCTGCTTTTTATCCAGACCAATTCTGGACCCCTCAGAAAAAAACTTTATATAAATCATAGGATAGAAAGAATGGTCCTCGGGTGAACTGGTGAACAAGTATTACTTGGAACAATTCTTACAGAAGGTAATCCAACTTGTTTTTTAAAAAAATTAAGAACAAATCCCTTAGTTAACGTGTACTGCTCTGATGTTTCAGTGTCCTTCCAGAGGGATTTCTAATGTTCAGTGCCAGTCACATGTTCAGCAAAACAATATAAGGATGAGGATGCTTGCTTGGTTTTAGGTTAGCTGTCATGGCAGTATTTTCTTTTTGAAAGTGTCCTGTATTCCTTTTGAAAATGGAACAAAAGTAACACTCTGTGTATAAGAAATGTGCAGTTGTGCTATCACAAAAAATGGACGATCCAAACTATACTGAAAGTTTTTGGTGTGCCTGTTATTTCCCATTCCACAGAGCTTCACAGGAAGAACAAACGGTGGTGGGGAGAAAGGGAATATTGTTTTCTTAACTCCTGCAATGAGTAGAACAGTGACCATGCAGAAATGGTGGCCAGTGCCAAATTAGGAAACTCAGTAAATAATTTGTCATGAATTTCCATGGAAACATCTGTCTGGGCTAGAGTGAAGCCCATCAGGATTTTGCCTCTGACTTCAGAGGCATTGGGATTTAATTTTTTTTTTCTTTAACCTGGTCAGAGTATCCTGTAGTAAGGCCTTTGGTTGAGGTGTGTTAATCTCTCATCTCAGTGGCCCTATGTTTGATGGAGCTGGTCATCCTCCAGGAATTTGTTTTATTATTTCACAGTAAAATATTTAAGACACCATTTTCATAAAAACTTTCTCCAATAAGCTTATTGTCTTGGACAATCACTCTAAATTATCCACCAGGCTCACAGCTCTTTTCAGAATTAATGGCTTGACACAGTTACACAATTCATTCCTGATTCATTTTTCTTGGTATCTTGGATAGTCATTTATTTCTCATCATATTGTATATAGAAATGACCTGTCCTATATTTTTCTAGTTATTTAGCTCCCATTGAGTAATAGGCATTTGTAGAGGTTTGACTTTTAGTACCAAACAGACATGTTCTAGTCTTTTTTGTAAGTTCTCAAAGGCGCTGCTTGGTAATGGCTTTTGTATTGTGCAGGGACTGGCACTATGAGAAGCTGTACAGTTAGAAAAGTGAAGCAATCTTCATCAAATGCCTTGGTTTTGAACAATCTCTGAACAACATTCTGAAATTTGCTTACACTTTTATTTCCTTCCCCATCCCCAAATATTACTAACTTCATGATGTTATCACTATATAAATTTTTTTTTCTTAAAAATACAGACACATTGAGAAGTTGCAGCTGTACAGTCATGTTCTCCTATTGCTAATACTCACTGTAGATTATGTTTTTCTTCACCAGTGCTTTTCCAAACTGGAAGTAGGTGGTTTTCTCTGTGCACTGTTTAATTGAATCAGTTGAAGTGAATGGCACTGGGCTCCCACCCTGCATGCCACCCTCGCTGTGAATTTTGAAACAGCATGCATGGTTCTAATACAAATTTTGTCTATGCTGTTATTTTAGTGCTATTTTTTAATATAACATTTACAAAAACATTGGCAATCAAAGAACTTGTTACCATTTGTGCTAATTTCAGGAGATGATCACAGGACTATGCAATTAGCATTGATTAAACAAGGAGCTGAATGCAGAGAGGCTACTTGGGAGATTGGGAGAGCAGGACATTTTCACTGCTAGACAAGGAACACTTAGCAGTACTGTAATGAATGAAGACAGCTGGAGAATTCATAAAGGGCAAATCAGATATGACTGGTTCTGTTACAAGGCAATAGGTAGGTCACTGGGCATTATGAGATACTTAGGGTGGTAGCCTGTTGTACTATGGGGAAAGTAAGAGATTTATGTAATGGAAATCCTGTTTCACAGCTCTAATAAGCTTGTTAATAACAATTCAGTGTGCCATGGCATTTAGTAAGGATTTCAGATTTTGTCATATAGAATGAGGAGAAAGATTCAAGTGGAAAAGGGAAAAAGACTTTGAAATTAACGTTTTTTGGTACACAGTGTAGACTAGCATTACCCTTGGAGAGGCTTGCAGGGACCCTGATTTAAAGTCCAGCTGCACAGTGTGAAGAAAGGGTGGTTCTGCTTGTGTTGCCCCTGTCCCACCTGTCTGCCTGCCTGCCTTTAAAATCGGGCTATGTTTGTAGAGAATTTTGTGGGGAAAATTACACAGAGCTGGTTTGCTTTTGTCAGCACAACTGCATGAAATGGCATGTGCCAAAGGCTTTCTGAGCGCTCATGTGAAATCCATCTTGCAAACAACTCACAAATGCTTGTGTTCTTCCTTCCCTGTTTTGCAAACAGGGTGCTGTGGGTGAGAACTGATAGGTGCAGGCTGTGTTTCTCACCTTGGCATTCACCCACCTGCATGAGCTAAGCAGATTGATGCTACCACCTGGAAAAGGGGCAGAAATTTAGGGTGTTGAAATCTAGGAATGAATTTAGTGAGTTCTGTATCCCTTTGCAGTGGAGTTTGTGCTATGCAGTGCTGTACCTAACTCATTCGTGCAGTAAGTGTGCATGTCTGGATGGGTTACCATTTGGGTGAATGGATGGTAGTGGGCTATGAACCCTTTGAAGTATTCCAGTTTATCACCCAAATGAACAGAGTACTTAGATCATGCCATTTCTCATCTAATCCTCTGCAGACTTAACTGCCCCTGTAATTCCTTGGAAAGGCCATTCAACTTCCCTACTCTGCCTTCCTCCTCAGACCCAAAATGCCAATGTCACGCAATCCTAAAGTCTGTTTTCTCTTCAGTTCAGAAGAACTTGTCCATGAGGATTGTTTTTTCTAATGGATGTTGCTTCCAGAATTGACTTTTTATATTCTACACTAGTGTGACTTATGTCATTACTGTTTCACATTGTCATAAGACGCAGCATGAATTTGCACAAAACCTGATGGCAGAAGTTGCTTTTATTTTGCCTCTTCACTCAAAATCCTCATTTTGATTCTGTGCATAACCACAATTCTGTCCGTCTAAATGCTGTTTCAATGGTTCAGTGGCGGTTACACTATTTTACTTACTGGTTTGTCTGGGATATGATGTGACATCTGTGAAACGTGCATCCTCTGAGAACTGGAGAGCAGCCTGATGCAAACCCCTGTGTGTCTGAACAGCTCAACAGTTGGAGAGAGGGGAGGGAATGCAAGTTTTTTGATCCAGACTTTCTGTGGCTGATTCTTTTCCCATGATTAGCCCAGCTCTTTGAATCTCAGCATCAATTTTTTGTGTCTGAAACCCCTTTCTAAACTTGCCTACAGACGGCAAGGGCTGTGGTTTATGTTATAGCCTCACTTTAGTGATATAACTCAGAATATATTTGCTCTTGCTTCCATATGATCTACTCATTTGTAGACTGTACAATGTATTGACAGGAGTGAGCAGATATAAACTTATTCCAAATTGCTTGTACATAGTTCTGCTGTGTTCTCTGCCGTGGGTTCAGTTTAAGGAGGAAGTCTCAGAGCTTTGAAGGTAGTGCAGTTTTTAGTCCATTGCCAGTTCCAAGTAAGATCCCACAAGGAAAAGCAATGCAGGTAATAGATACTGACTGTCAGCTTCACCTTTTTCCCTTCCTTCTTTCTTTTTTTATTTTTTATTCTGTCATCTTCTTGAAGGAGGATGATCGGACTAATTCAGGCTCTTCCCTAATTGCAATAGAAGTATGGGTGCAGGTATACATTAAAGCATAAAGATCAGGAATCTGCTAGATAAACATTTAATTTCTGCCTACTTACTTCAATTTTAAGTCCCAGAGGACCAACTTCCTATTATCACTAAACCTCATTGTAGTTTTATCTCTGGTCTTATAATAAAATCAGAAGCATTAAGTAATTAGAGCTATCGTAGTAGGCTATTTATGATTGATTCAGGTAACCACTAATTGCAGTTTGCCTCTCAAATGCTGTGGAAGTTGAAGGTTTTTGCTATGTGTGGTGGTCAGGTATCTTCTGAGATACAGCATGAAGAGAAGTTAATAGCGACCAGGGTTATTTAATATCCTAAATAAGGATACAGAGAAGGAAGTGGAAAGCAATCTGGCAATGTCTGCTGTAGCTGCTGCCAGGGTTTTATTACAAATTAACTGTATCAGCATGAATTAGAAAGGGAAAAAAAATGTTGCAAATGTTTATATGATTTGGAAAGTGAATTTAGATTTGCTTGTATATGTGACTATTTTCATGTTTTCCATGGAACTAGTTCATGTGATTCTAATTATTTGCTTAAATCCCATATTATTATTTTCAGTTTCCTGAGTGCATGATTTATGTGACTAAGAATATTAAAGCCAAATGCACAAATTGAAATGCACTGCACATTGATTAAATTGGCTGTATGCATTACTTAAGTTAAATAAATTACATATGTTAAAAAATAAATGGCAAACTATGACTATAATAGTTACAATTTGCAATTCGAATGACCTATAAACCAAGAGTTATTTGCTGACAAAATGTTTGAATAATATTGAATAATGAGTACATTAGAGAATTTCATGATGTGTTCATTACGATTAATGAATAAGGAAAAAATACTCACCAAATATTATGTAAGTATTTGTTCAGTGGAAAACCAAATTCACAGCAGGTTATTTGGAAAGTCAGATGTAAAGGATGCAGGAGGGGGTAAGGTGTGATGACCCCAGTAAGGGGCAGTTTCAGAAGCAGGCTCGTACCTTAATGGCCATTGGATAATCTTAAGAAAGGTAGGTAGGGGCAGCTCCTAGTCACCTTTGCAGCAATCCACTGGTGCTGGGGCACACAATACTGTTTTAAGAAGGTTGGCTTTGTGCAGGTATACATCTTCTTTTTGTGAAGAAAGAGGAAAAATGTAAGACTGTGGTGATGTTACATCCATGGAAGGTCAGAAGGTGTGGTTAAAGTGCTCACTCCTCTTTTGCTTCAGAATTTGGACACAATCCAGACTGAATCTTGCCTTGATGGTGCTCCCCTCTTCTCTACAAATGTGTTCATGTTCTTCCTATGCTTGTCTGTCCCTGTGTTGGTGGAACTGTGGGGCTTGTGGGGCCTGGAACTGCTTCTCTCACCAATGGGAATGCAGCTCTTCTGGGAGGGGGAAAACCTTCTAGATTGAAGGTTTTAAGAAGTAGCTGGTAGCTAAACTAATGAGCTGGTCCCATTTTTCTTAAGAGTTAATCTCTGTTGAGGTGTTTCAAGTTCAGGATCTGCAGACAAAGTGAAGTATTGTAATGTCTGGGCAAATAGATAGGTTTAACTTCATAAAGCTCTTCCTTCATTGCTTGCTCTAATCCTGTTGAAAACAAAATAGTATCCTAAAGTGGGCTGTTGAGCTTTTAGTCTGATGAAAAAATTATACAACAGACAAAAACAAACTAAGAAGCATAGACCCTCCCTCCCTCCCCCTCTCCAACCCAAACTATTTTTTTTAAATACTAGCTTCCAAATACCAGCAATCCATCAATTTACAAAAGCCTTTCTAGCCTTCTACTAGAGGAACCCATTGTGTTTTATAAACCTTGCTAACAGTTGTAGTGTATATAGTGTATATGTATATAGTGATAATGTTAGAGAAAGATGTAGAGTTTTATTTTAATGCAGACAAAGCTGCTCTATAGCAAAAGATTTTACTGTAGGACATTTAAAAAAAGATACATTAAGAGATGAAGAAGTGCTCAGAAGAATTAACAACGGATTGTATAAGGAACTTGAAAGGTCACACCAGTAATGATTGTATTAAGGGAAAAAGGGCACGTTAGTCAGGAACGGGCAAGTATGGATGCTAAATTTTGGATGGTAAATTATTTCACCTTAGCCTGGTAGAGAAATCTCTGTGCATTATTGGTGTTCCTCATCATCTTCCATCAGTCCTCTAATTGCTGGGAAAAATGCAAAAAGCAATGTTAGTTCCAGTTGGTTGAGGTGGGTGAAACATTTATTTCCTGCTTAATGCACATTCATCTTGAAATGTATTCATTCAAAGTGGGGAGACAGACAAGCACATTATAGCATGTTAGCTGTGATGGGTTTTAGTTTATCTTTGTTTTGTTTTGCTACTTCTTCCATGCTAATAATGTGCAAACTGCTTTCTTAATATTTAAAAAAGCCTTCCCTGTATGGTGTTTTTTTATTTTTTGGTCTTCGTCCACCTGGGGAAAAAATAAAATAGATTCTGAGTTGTTGTAGTCCTGGGTGTTAGATAGTGCTGCAGGATTGCCTAAGATACCACAGTTGCATATCCCCCACTCTTTCCTGCATTTCTATCATCGTATAGTCTACCCCTGCCACAGCCTCTACAAAAGCTTTGTGGGACGCCTAAACCCCAGTTTGGTTGTTGGAATATTAATATTACTGAGTTCTGAGCTTAAAGAAGATCAAGACGTGTGTATGGAGAGTACTGACTGAAACGTGGTGCAGTATATTATGGGTAGCATTTTTCCCCCTGTTTATTTCAGTTATTTCCCTCAAGTAACACTTTTGTGGGGGAGTGGGTTAAGGACTTGTTTTTAAAGTTTTTGTTAGAACTATGGTTTTGCTGACTCTGCAAATTGGGCATTTAAAAATGTTATTGCAGTCCTCTTATAGTGAGGTGAATTGTATTTCTGTCCTGTGAAGTACCACATGCCTGGCTCTGTTTGTTACCTTTCACCTTCATGAGTGCATTTGAATAACAGAATCCACAAATACAGCTTAGGAAGAAGAGAACAATATATGAATACGAACAGTTCTGAAAAAGGCCTTGTAAAGTAAATAGGCAGTACTATTCTTATTGTAAGAACCAGAAGTCTGATATTATCTGATACTGAGCACCCCGTACATTGGTATCTGAATTTCAAGACATAAAGCGACTTGACAGTCAGCAGCTGGTCTGTGATGGGACTGCTAAAGGACCTTGTTCCCCCTATTATATTTAAACTGTGCTACCCTAACAGTAATGGTGTGTTGTGAAGATTAAGCAGGCTCAAAATTTGAATTTGAAATTATTTTTGTTACATTGATTTAACTATTATAATCTATTAATCTATAAAATGTACGGGGTAAGGCGCAGAAAATGAAAACAAATGACCATCTGTGGCAATTTAGCATCTTTTCTGTGATAAAGCTGCTTCTTCTTTTTTTTTTTTTTTTTTTAATCTTGAAAATTGCCCCCAAGGTAATCCTCCAAATCTGCCTACCGGAGAGGAAAGTGTAAAACCTTTCATGTATGTGTCCTACCCAGGGCTCTTTCTCTAATGTGGAACTGCTTTTGAGAAACCAATTTATTTTGATAGAATTTTTTGTATTAGGATGTAAATTAAGATGCTTGTGCTGAGAAGTACTACCTGGTTGCAAAGATGGTCTTTGTCAGAGCCTGTTGGACTCAGTGGAGAAGCCTCCCTGGTGTTTTTATTTTTCTTAGACCAGATTCTGGTAAGTGTTCAAAATATGGATGTGTCTGAGTTAATGGAGGACAGCAGATGCATGCCCGGGGTGACTCTCATTCCAGGTAGTTGTAGCACTGATAGGAATACAGAAGGTGCTCATTAGAAAGAAAACTATGGCTGTATTATTTCTAATTATAAACCAGGTGATGGGATCCCTCCTGGCAGAAAAAAATGTAGCTTATGCTTCTGCTTGTTGTATTAATTTTATAGCAAATGTTTTGCTTTATGTAACAGAGCTTCAGATACTTCAGGTGTACTGCAGGTTTTAAAATGGTCTGCAGCCGGATACTGGATTGCTCACCTCCAGAAAAGTGAGAGAGAAAAGCCTGGACTTTGCAAGAGATGGATAACTTGGAAGTAAAATGCCAAGACCAGACCTCGCTGCTGGCAAGAGTGTAGGGAACTGGACGGATGATGAGAGGGGCTCTGCACCTACTCTGTCTGGTCAGTCACTGGCAGCCAGCCTTAGGACTTAAGTGGTGGCTTTCTGATATGAAGCCCAGTGAAAAGCCTTCTCAGTACTGACAGTGGGCTGCCTCTCATGTTTTAATATGTTCTGGAGGCGTTAGAATCTTTCAAACCCTGTGTTAGATTCAAGGTTAAAGAATGTTTGGGTCTGTTGGCTTCTATAAAGCACAACTTTACTTCAATCAGTCAGCTAATCCAAGGTGCTTGAGACTGTTAAGTCTTCTCGTGGTTGGAAAGAGCAGGTAGTTTGAATCTCTGAAAGAACAGAACCCAGTTTGACGTGGAAGTTACAGAATTCATTGCACTGTCCCAAAGTGGCACAAGTGGCACACACAGCTTTGCGTGCTGATGCTTTCTAAGCACATCTGCTCTTCAAGTGTCCCTCTGTGGTGACAGATCAGAAAAAAAAAAAAGCTTTGCCTTTGGAGGATTTTCTCAGTGGGTGGAATATGTTGGGATCCACTCCCCTGTGAACAAAGTGTGATGGTGCTGGCACCTTGACTGGGCTGTCTCATCCATGAGGTAGTGTGTATGCAGAGAAGTATGGGAGCCTGTGGAAATACACGATTTGTTCAGAAGCAAGCTGGACAATTAGTTTTCCTCATCAAAATTTACTATATTTCTTGACCTACTCATAACAGATCCAGCTTCTGCCTGCTTTGGTCACACTGTATTCATATCAATTTCTCTTTTTTTAGGAAGGCTAATAAAATACTGCTTTGAGAATACTCTTAACCTTATAAGAGAAATCCTATTGTTTTCTCTTCTACTCCTGCGCCTTTCTTGAGTTGTGCTGGTTTTTACAGGTTTGCTAGATTGAGGTGTGCAAACGTGCAGTTCTGAGTGGAGCAGGAGGGTGCTCAGGCAGGGGCAGCCCCAGCAGCAGCTGCTCTGCTGCCTCCTCGCTAGTGCCAGAGCCCTGGAGAGCCAGGCTGGGGTCTGAGGGATGGGGCAAGGTGGACGTGGGATGGAGAGGATGGTTTGGTCCCAGCACCAGCTGTTGTTGACCGTCTCTGCTATCCCGTTCCTGGTCACAGGAACAGCAAGTCTGACTCCTCATGTGTCTCCCACCAGCTGGAGCAACCCAGGCTTGATCCATGGGCAGCAAAATTCAGTTTTGCCTGCATGACTGGAGACCTTGAGCAGGTGCCATGTGGCAGCTGCTGCCCTCCTCAGTGCCGGTGTGGGCTGGAGAAGGAGGTGCTCTGCAAGTGCTGCTTAATTGCTACGTCTTGTGAAGCACAGCCACATTCAAAAGGGACTTTGCTAGAATGTGTGCAAGGCTGCAATCCCTTGTCCTCACAAGAAAGTATGCTGTTCCTGCCCCTTAATTTTTCTAGACACTTTCAGGAGAGGAGTTGGGCTGAATACCTTGTGGCCAAATGGAAATGAAAATGCTGTCAGCCATTGAAGCATGAGGAAAAGCTGGTTCTGTCTTCTGACTCCACTTTAATGTGATTGCTCTGGGTGCCTTTGCTCTGGGAAGGGGCACATTCAAGCTGTGACTCAGAAGTCCTTGAATGGTTTTGCGGTCTGTAGGGATGGGGTGTAGCTTAGGAAGAGACAACTTTCTTTTTCCTCTTGTGTATTTATTTTAAAAAAACCCACCCAAACCCAACCAAACAAAATTTCCTGTCTTCAGCTGCAGTGTAGTACAATGAACTCTGGTTGAAATGCCAGCTGTATTCACTTGTGTTTTCCCTCCTGTGCTATCTCTTCAAGAAAACTTTTTTTCAACTGCTGACTGCACAAAGACAACAGACATAAGCTGATGTGCTGCTGGAGCTGCTGCTGCCTTATGCTGATGGGTATTTTTGTGCTATAGCCTGTTGATTGTATGTGATAATTGGCTTCCCTTTTGGTCTTTGAGGACAGAAGATGCAATTAGCGTCTCCAGCATATTTTCTTTTATACATTCTCAAAATTGCAATTCTTCCAGGAACACTGAGGAGTCATTAAATTTGGACTTAGTTCTTATATTGTAAAATACCTTTGCTTCCTGAGCATCAGAAGAAATTGCTTGCCCTAGCTGCTGCTCTGCTGGTATATTTGAATTCAGTTGTGGTGTCACAAGTACAAGTACAAAATCCTATTGAAGTACACCAGAAACATTAAAGGTACTGCTGCAAAGCTCTTGAGACTTGGAGTTTATACTGAAGGATGGGTGTTGGCCCTCAATTTATCTTTCAGGCAAGCATTGAGAAGCTTGTAGGTGGATGATGGGTGATATTTACATGTTAAACTTTAGCTAGGATTTCATAGTGTACTGAAAACAACTTGCGTTGCACTTGAAAGTTTACCAACATCCGATTTCTAGCACCTTGCTACTTCTGAATAACAACACAGCCAGCCTACACTGCAATCTGGCTACCTGGATGAAGGCTGCATCTGAGGAGAAAAGAACAAAATGTGAGGGGCCTACGGTTTCAGGATTGCATGTATCTGTGTATACAGGTCTATATGAATGTACTGAGGCAGTTTTCCCTACTAGAGATGACTGGAGACTTTCCTGGGATGCTGGAGAGCAGCTGGGCAGTGGTAAGATCAAATGCTGTATGTCCTTTTCCCACGTATCCTGTATCAGTTGTTTGCTGGCTTGTGCTCGTATGCGGATGTACATTTATTCCTTGCTGGAACAGAAAAAGAGTGTATTTCTTTTTGTTCCAGTGAGAAATGGTAGCACAATGAAATGTCAAGATTTTGCAGCTTGAGAAATACGTCTGCTCATAAGAATTTATTGGGATTATTCCAGTGTTGGACTAAATGGCCACAAAAGGAGAGAGGATGGAGCAGGGAAAAAAAAAAAGGATGATTCTTCTGACTTTGCTTGTTCATGAATGCTGCTGAGGAAATATTTGACCAACAACTGCCAACTTCTGCAAGGAAAAATGTCTTCATTGGGCTCTGTGGGCTTCCTTTGCAAAAAAAGTAACTTAAATGGATAACACAAATTTTGCCAAAAGATTATTTACGTGAGCCAGCAATGTGCCCTTGTTGCCAAGAGGGCCAATGGAATCCTGGGCTGCATGGGGAAGAGTGTGGCCAGTAGGTCGAGGGAGGTCATTCAGCCCCTCTACTCTGCACTGGTGAGGCCACAACTGGAATAGTGCATCCAGTTCTGGGCTCCCCAGTCCAAGAAGGACAAGGAACTACAGGAGAGAGTCCAGTGTAGGGCAACTAAGATGATTAAGGGATGGGAGCACCTCCCTTGAGGGGAAGGGCTCAAAGAGCTGGGGCTCTTTAGCCTCAAGAAGAGAAGACTGAGGGGAGACCTTATCTATGTTTACAAGTATCTAAAGGGTGGGTTGAAGGATGATGGAGCCGGACTCCTTTTAGTGGTTTCCAGCAATAGGACTAGGGACAATGGGCACATGCTGGAACATAGGAAGACTCATTCAAATACAAGGAAAGACTTTACGGTGAGGGTGCCAGAGCCCTGGAACAGGCTGCCCAGGGAGGTCGTGGAGTCCCCTTCTCTGGAGATTTTCAAGACCTGCCTCAATGCACTCCTGAGTAATGTGATCTGAGCAATCCTGCTTTAGCAGGGGGATTTAACTAGATGATCTCTAGAGGTCCCTTGCAACTCTGACAATTCCATGATCCTGTAAACAATACATATAAAAGTCTAGTTTTGATTCTGAATCAGTTGACTCACATTTCTATTTTACTCATTTCCTATTTCTTTTTTTTTTTTTTTTGGAGTGGTGGTGGTGTTTCTTTAAAAAAACCCAAAACAAACAAAAAGGCTAGGTATGGCCACAGTGCTCTGGCTTTGAACAGACCTGGAAGGACACCCCCAAACCTTGCTCTTCCAGACCCTGGCCTCTTCAGTAACCTGCCTTTAAAACGCCAGTGTTTACCAACAGCCACTTCAGATTTACAACAGTTATTGTCCTAATTACAGACACAAACTGTTATCTGAAAGATATCTGTATGGAAACTGTCAAATGCTGACATTTAATGGCAACCATGGGAGTGGGAGATCTGTTGTTCTGGAGAGGGTTCTAAAAATACTCTATAAAAAGTAAGTTTAAAATCTGTTACTGACATATTTTAAAAATCTTCCCCATCACTGAATTTCATATTTCATTAGAGACTAAATATCCTACAATAGACTAAAAAAGAAAAGTAAAAATGCACAGTAGGAATAAAATATGGCATTTGTGTTCATTTGTCTGTTTCTTGAGGGTTATTACTAGCAAAGCAAATTTGGAGCAAACACTATTAGGTTTTCTATTCCTGTCTGTAGAGGCCTGGCATATAGTCATTAATTTACCAATTTTGGAAGCATTTTTATCTAATAAAAAGAGAGGTGAGTAAAAGCCTGCATTTCATCGCAGACACAAAGATATACTTTTGACAACATTATCTCAGGCCCCTGCGATACGGCTTTGACGCTCAGTGGGGAGGAACAGGCACAAAGGGCTCTGCTCACTGAGCATCACAGGGAGCCTGCTCTGCTCTGCTGGCCATTGTGCCGGGGAGAGGGATGGCTTGGGAGCTCGAGTCTGACAGTGTTGGCTGGGACAACTCCTGGATGGGCTAACAAGAGCCAATGTAGAGTATCAGGTGTGTTATTGAGAAAGGTGGGAAGGAATGAGGATGAAGAGGGGGGAGATCTTTGGTTGCTGCTTAGCAATGCTTGACAAGCAGAAGTCAGTCACAGCTGGAGGTGGTTCATCTCTAGGTGCACATGAGGGCAGAGATCTGCCAGCAGTTAGCAAAGCCAGGACTAAGCAGGCTCAGGGGACTGTGGATTGCCTCTGAGGCAGAGGTACCAGGAGGGCTTTGCATTGAGCAGGTCTCAGTAAATCCAGAGCAACTCCAGGGGCAGTGATGTGGTCCAATCCAGGAGGAGAATGAAGGTGGTGCTCTATTTAGACACCATCTCTGCTTGTTGCTTCTATTTTCAGTTAGTTTGGCTTGGAAATGGTATTTTAAGCAAGACAGGTGCTGAGCATCAAACTGTGCGATGGAGGTGTGTGGTGGTAGGAGCATGAGTCTGGGATTGCCTTCAGCCAAGAGGGAAGAGGATGACTGTTAGGTGTCAGAGCCAAGGTGTGTGTGAAGGAGCAGCAAATATTGGGTCTGAAGTGGTGGCTGGGAGAATCTTCCTCTGTCCTGGAAGATGAATACCGGGGGAGCAGTTAATCCCATTGCTTCTACTTAGCGAGAGCAATGGTATTAAATGGAAGAGACAGGGTATGGTAGGGCAAATTGTGTCAGAAGAGAGGCTGGGGCTGCTGTTGTGCCCTGGGTTTTATGACTGATCTCAGCTTACTACAGGTCAGATGTTGGGGAAGAGTCTCATCTCCACTGGGCAACCTGTGGATCCTGTTTGTCAACTGGGCCACGATCAGGCCATGCGAGTGTTGAAGATGCAACACACCTGTTCTTCACCTGCGATAAAGAGCATGCCCAGGTCTGTGCTGGGCCATTTTTAAGAAGATAATATAACTTTTGCCTTGTGTATTTTGCTAACTTCTGGGGCAGTGGCATTGTCTGATAACTGTCCGTGTGTCAGAGTATACCTGCTTGGTGTTTGATGGCCATCCTCAAGTCGTAGTGCTTTTGAATAGTCTCTTCCTGTCTTAGAGGATTGATGAATTGTAAGTCATGCACAGGGAAGGATTAGGTTCTGCCATTTCAAACATCAGTGTTACTGTTCTGAACTGTGCTTCCCTTCCTTGCAGTGGTTGTTGTGGTGTGTTCTTCAACTACAAAAAATGGGTTGCCCTTCAGTTGAGTTGGCAAAGGGTCAGAGTTGTAGCTGAAGGGCTGGAGAGGGAAAGGTAGGCTGGGGAAAACCAGCTTAATGGTGGAAAGAATGGCAGTGACTCCCTGCTGGTGCCAGTCTAGCAAATGCTCAAGTTGCATAGAGTAGGTTAAGGGTGAGAGGCAGATAAAGGCATCTTGAAATCTCCCTTCAAAATTTGCCAGCTGTTAAAATGATGGGATTAATATGCCAGTTCTTTTCTAATAGAAAAGAATTGGGATTTTTTAGCTTTCATCAAGATTATAGCATTGTTTAGACTTTTTTTTTTTACCCCCACACTTTTTTATGCCTTAAAAAAAGTGCCTTGTGTGGGCTGGAATAGCTCCGAAACGCAGCCAACTGGCAGGCCATAAAGTAGCTTAAAGCAATAATTTTATAAAGCTAAAGTAATAGAAACCTGGGAAAAGCAGTGTTTTGCATGCACATCTTGAGATCTGTGTGTGGAGTGTGTGTGCGTGTGTGCTCGTGCTTGTGGTGGGGGAGGCATTTGTCAGAGCACACCTGTCTGTCTTCTAAATTAGCTAACTGAGGGTTGGGTTTCCAGCGAGATCTGTCTGTCCATCCGGCAGCCCCACGGTTGCCAGTTACTGCCTCCGCGAATGCTGTCAAGCCACCGCCACGGCTGCTGGTGCTGTGCTGGTGCTGTGCTGGTGCTGTGGCCTCAGCAATCGTTGTTTTTTGTGGCTTTTTCAGCCAGTATTGACAGGTGCCAGGGACAGTGCCCCGTTGGCAGACACTGGCCCATGAGCCAGCTTCTGCCTCTGCGCTGGTGTGGCGTGGGTGTTGTGTGGATGCTCAGTCTGCCGGTGAGGCTCTGGTGCCTTCTCCCTCCCTGGCTGATCCCTTCCTGCTGGTGAGACCCTTGGCATTTCCACCCGTCATTTCAAACGTTTTCTGAAAACATCTTACCCTGTTTATGCTCGTGATGTATCTGAAGATCCTGCCGCTTACATATAGTCCATGAATTTTCTTGTTCTGACAAGAGCGTGACCTTCTAAGATGCAGATCATTCTTGCCTTTATTGCAAAGCATCTTTTTCTTTCTTTTCTCCAATATTTCTGAAGTTTTCCATTTGTACTAATGACTTCACATCCAAACAGGTCAATACCTTGCTGATTGGTTCTGATATGCGTATTCAGCAGGAACCATCTTTCCCTAGAAAAGAGGAGTGTGGGGAGGAAATCCTACACCTCTTCAGAGGAGTCTTGGCAGGCGTAATCACAGGATTTGTGATTCATATCCAATATGGGTGAGAAGAGCTGACACCTTAGGGCAAGTTGCAGATACTAAGGGGCTAAGTAAAACCTGCTTTCGATGTTTGTGGATTTCTCTCTGCTAGATCAAAAGTGAAGTTGTTATTTCAGTTGATCAAACCTTCAGTCCCTTTTTATACTACAGTTACTGGGTTAAATGCTGTCTTAATCAGCTTAAATCTCTATCTTTTACTTCTGCAAGGCACTGCAAAAGTTAGACCTGTAACATTAGTCTGTTTTAATGAACCTCCAGCTAATGCTGAATAGGACAGGACTGCTAAAGGAGCTATAAAAATTGAGGTAGTAATTACATGCAGTCACATCATATTTAATGATGAAACTTGGCTGTAGGTTTTTGTATGTGGAGGATTTTGAGGTCTACTGGTACACTGAAATTTTAACCCCTTCCTGTATTAGCACGTTGCATTTTCTGGCTGGTTTCTTCTCTTTTATTGATTTTTCTCAGCATGTCCATGCTGGGTATTCTGCCCGAATTTGGAAGAAGCTGCAGGACTGAGTCTAGTTCTGGTTCTGTGTTGCCATGCTTTATGCTGGAGTTAGCATCTTCATTTCTGTTTCTCTGACTTGAGCTTAGAAATTATCAGTACCGTAAGAGAGGTAACTGAGGGAAGGGTTCTGGAGTCCATCTGCATTGATGAAATTCAAATCCCCACGGGACTCATTGCTTAGCAATGTTAAACTTGCCTAAACAGTAACAGGAGTCTTGCCTGCATTTAAGATTGAAGGATATGGTCCTAAAGCATCCGGGGTATTAAACTGCAGTAGCAGCACAAGGTCATAGAGGAAGGGAAACCTTTTGACGTGGAAATACACAGCAGGCACTCAAATGCGGGATGTGTTACTTTTTGGAGGCTTCAGCTTTGGGAAAAGGCCAACTCTTTTGTCAGAAGAAACAGAGTGAGGGTCCCTTTAACCCATGAAACAGGGTGGATTAAAAGGGCTAAAGGAGGGGGGATGTACACAACAGTCTTGGAGGATTTCCTACAGAGAAGAGGTGTAAAACCCCAAATCCTGCTCCTGGGCTGTTTTACAGACTCACTGAAGTGAAATAAAGAACCTGGAAAAATTTAGGATTCAAGCAGTTACTGGATCTCATCCAGCAGGAGCTGCAGTGTGTGGCAATTCACCGACACAGGGCTGTGCACTGCGGAACCCCTCTGTACAGCGAGTGCATGGTCTTTGCTGGTGTGTGCCAGGAGCCAGAGCCCTTCCCTGCTCGTACCAGTGAGTGCATCTGCTGAGGCAATGGGCTTTTGTGCCAGAGCAGAGCCAGGCACTGGCTGAGAGCATTAATTACGCATTAGAATTTTAAACAAATTGTTTATAGCATGCTTGTAAAGAAGGAGCAGATAATACATTCCCGTGCCTTTTTAATGTAAAGCTTAAGGTAGTCTGTGGTATGATTATTATTTTTTTTTAACTTTAATGCTGTCAGATGATGCATTATCCATACCTAGATGCCTGCTGTTCACTGTGCAGGTTATCTCCACCATGACAGCTCTGTAACTTCAATGTCAGATACACGGCTCTTGAGTCAGAGTAGATTTACAGATTCTATTATACTTCTATTGAACAACTCTTAATCTGGGCAGAGGAAAACATGCTGCAACCAGCACGTTTTATCCTTTGCCTTTAGTGTTAGAACCCTTTTTGGCAGCGTTGGACATCGTGTTACAAATAGTCCAACACTAGCTCAGTCTCTAACACTGTAGAAGTCCCATAACCCTGTACATGCTGGAGTGGTTTCTGTCACTCACAAGCATACCTGAGTCTGAATGAAAACTATTGCTGGCATTAACTGAAGGTCTTTGTCTGTGTAACCTGGATATAGTACCCAGGTCACTTAATGTTGCTTTCTGCTCTTGTGCTGCATTCCTGTATTGCAACCTTCATGTAAAACAAGAGAGTTAAGTCTTAATATAAAAGCTGTCTTCAGCCCTTTATTGTTTTGGCAGCTTTATTTTTTTACATCACAATTTCTTCAATAATTGAAGATTATATGCGTGAAGAAATGTAGTTGCTCTGTGCATGAAAAATGACGTTTGTTTTGCTTGTATGATTTTGCAAACAGAGTTACTGCATTATTTAGCCTCTTTTGAGCAGCATAGCGCATGATGCTGCCCTTGACCTGTAAGGAATAGCAATGGCAGCGCTCTCTGTATGTAGCACCTTGTTACAATTAGCAGTGTTTCTTTCCTTTTTTAGTTGTAAGCAGTATAATATAAATTAGCAGTAAGTAGGAAAAAGCATACCAAGTACTTTAGGAATGCTATGATTGTGAATAGCCCCTGGTGGGTTTTTTCTTTTGTTTTTTTTTTCCTCTGTTGCTCAGCTTTTTCCAACCAGCTGCTTTGACCTTGTATCTGCCTTGAGATTCCTGCTCCTTACTACCTTTTTTTCCAATTGATCCCCACTGTTAGCACTTTGAATGCCATTGACTCAACACTGTTGTTATTCCTATAGCTCAGCGGTTCCAATCCAGCTGTGCTGAATTCTGTCCCTAATCTTTGTCCCCTTTTTGCTTAAGAGAAAGGAAGGAGGAAGGTAAATTGGAATGCATCACTGGGAAGTATAGAAGTTGATTTTTTTTTCTGTTTGAGGACATGGACATGGGGAGGACCATGGATCTTATGTGCCGATGTAGGTCATGAAAATGTATAATCAGCTTATACTTGTATCCACGCGCTGCCAGGAAGTAATCCTGCTTAGCATCACTTTATGGGGTTTGGAGTCTTTCTGAACCTTCTAATCCCTGGTGATATTTAAATAACATGTTGTGATCACCATTTGGCTTAATTCATGTAGAAAGGATGGATTATACAGATGCATGTATCAGCATGGAAATATGCATGTGCCTAGATACACACACAGAGAATGTATATATTCAACATGCAGAATAATTTTCATTTGTGAACTATGGGCTAAACCCTGGAACACGCTGGGACAGCTTTCTAGACAGGTGGTCTGAGTACAGATACTACAGTGGTGATTGGCCATGCTATTTTTAGGTGGAAGTTTTGTTCTAAAACTAGAACTACCATGATTGTCCCATTTCTGCAAATGAAGCTTAGAGAGCATTTGCTACTTTGACATTTGGGATGAGGCAGGTGTGGGTTCCCCTCCTCACCCCAGTTAGCTGGGTTCTTAGCCAAAGGCGGTCTGCCCTGCAGATTTATGATTTGAAAATAGCTATGAAGAGCTGCTTGGTGAGTTGTGCAGAAGGCAACAGAAATGTCTTAATCTATGGAATCCAGTACCTAAACTACCTACTCGTACCACCCACAAGCAGACACCTTTTCTGCAAAGCACTGAACCCCATGGAGGTCTATATATCCTGCAGACACCAGTGGCCAGGGCTGTGCTTGGCCTTTTCCTTGTAGAGGAACCATTTGTGAAGCTTCACCAGAGTCAAAGGGAGTGATGTTGGCCAGAGTTCCTTCCTTGTTTGCCACTTCCAATGGTGAAACTGTGGATACAAATATCCCTCATCCAGCTCCCCTACATTTGGTCAACCATTTGTGTTCTCCCTCATCAGCTGTGCTGTGCATATAGGACATACCACTCTGAGGAATTTACCCAGCACATGTTCCAAGCATGGGTCCAAAGTGTAGCAGTTATTATTCTGAATTAAGCTACAGTCCTGTCCCGGCTTGCTCCAGTGGCCAGTCACATACCAGCAGATGAAACCAGTGTGCTCAGGACGTGCCAGTACTGACTCTGGGGGACTGTCTGGCAGTGTGTTATACACATACATTACCTGTAGCCCCTCATTTGTCTTTAATGTAACTCACAGAAAATGTGTGATTTCCATTGTCAGAGGGATGGACTTTGATAAAGTCTAAAGCACAAAAATGAGTAAATAGATCCACCTTTTAATGGAACGAATAAAATTAAATAAAACAAATTAATGGAACTTCAGCCCTTGCACTTGGGTACGCCCAGCTCCAGTGGCAGCGTGCAGTTAACACTACTGGGTGCTTTTGGAAGAAATGTCAGAAACACGAACAGTATCCGCAGTAGGAAGCCAGGTTGTGATTCATGAACACCAATTTCAGATGCAAGGCATGCTTTCCAGATTAGAATCAGGTCCATACAATGGTGTCATTATGAATTTATATTAAAGTCCTTTCCACTGGCAGGAGAAATTGTCATTGCAATAACGCTCATTCTATTGTTAATAATAATTGAAATGCTTGGAATAAGAAAATACTAGCTGATATTTAAACTACTTATTATCAAATCAAAGTTCCTTAGATAAAATCACTTAATTAAGCTGCATTCTATTTGCTAAATGTCTAGATCAGTATTCAATAGAGGTAAATAATGCTCCTATGATTTCTAATACCCGCTAGCATATTCATTTCTTGAAATGTTACTACAATAGCCAGCATTTTTGGAAAGCTGTGTTGTGTGGCCAGAAACTGATCTGCTGTGCAGTTGGAGAAGGATTATTAGCTTAAAGCAAATATTCAGTTACACACAGAAAGTCTTTGAAAGCCTCCAAATACTGTTTTGTGAGTCAAAGTTTCTTTTTTTTCTTCTGAAGTTATTATTTTTTATCGCTATGGATATTGACACTTGGAAGCTCAGGTGATTTCTTTGACACAGCCATGCAAGTTGTTACTGTGCGTTACACATAAATTGACATTTCTCCTTTTTTTTTTTCTTTCCTTTTTTTTTTTTCCCTGTAAGACTCTCATTACTCTTGCCTTGCTTTGCACTGAGGACTATTCAGAGAGGAACTCATGTCACCATGATAAGCACTCTGCAACCTCCTTCATTTTTCATTGCTACCTGAAGGACGTTTGAGGAGGGAGATGCTGTTATCCTGCAGAATTTTTATCCTGAGGAAGTATGATAATTCAATGGGTTGCCTTATTGAAGTGTAATTCAGTCATAAACACAAAGAAATGATGTTTAAAAGATGTTAATTCTCTGACATACAATGATGAAAGAGAAGTTGGTACCAATGACTAGGTGTTGATCCTAAAAATCCTTGATCCTCCAGGTAGACTAGCAGATTGTGATCTGCAAGTAAATAATTTTTCCTTTTCTCAGCCCTGCAGTGCGATGTGCTCAGTTTGGTTTCTGCACCTGCCCAGAAATTCACTGTAGTATTTGGAGTTGCTGAAATTTGGAATGTATTTCAGGTTATTAACGTGTGTCTTTGCATATGGAGAGAGTAAAACAAGCTTTGGCACAAGTGCAAGACGGATTTGTTGGGATGTTTGCGGTGTTCTTTGTGGTATCCCAATAATTAAAAAAAAATAGTAATTACATGAATCTCATTTTGAAAAGAGTGTTAGGTTTCAAGCACTTAAATCCCAATGATTCCTGTGGAACATGGTCTTATAAATCACTGTAGTAATTTTTGATATTTTACCCTGTCACCTTTTCTATGCAGAACTTGCTAATGGATTCCAGTACATATGTTGTCACCAGCTTTTAAAACTGGTAATTATGTCCAGTTCAAAATCAAACACATTTTTATTAGATGATTATGATTTCTTAGTAAATAATTATTTAAGAAAGCATAACAAATGAAACCATTTATTAAAAGAGTGCTGTTGACAGGATAAGCACTTAGTCTGAGTACAGAACTGCTTATTTTAGTGCTTGTTGAGCACCTGTCATGAGGTACCTACTCCTGGTAATGCTTTGTTGACTTGTGATTTAATTACTGTAAATTACTCTTCAGATTGGTGAATATAGGGGGGGAAAGTAATTTACATCAAATGTTTCTTGTTCTGCATTATTTTGAGGCTATCTTACCCTGCATGTGTTTTTTGATAGAACTGATATAATTGGTTTATTAGAATGCTTCTACGGACGGTGCTCTTAATTTTCGACTTTTAAAGAAGATACTTAAATGATCAGAGTGGTAAATTTCATGCTAATGAAACTTCAGCTAATTCGTTGTTAAAATGAACTCAGCACCCTTCAATATCAAGTCTTGCAATTTGCAAAACAGCAAAGAAGTTTAAAGGATTAAATTACAGTTTCAATACAAGAATTGGCAGTACGTAACACTTCCTGAAGGAGAAGCTGTGCTTTCTAATGAAAATGATTTCTGATTTATCTGCCCTCCTATGATTTTTCTGCCATTACTCCTAGACCTGGATCAGAACAAAATCCTGTGATCCAAATGCTGAAAATTTGAGAGAATTTGGACAGTGATAAATATTTCGCAGCTGGTTCACTCTGCTTATCAATGAGCTCCACAAGAAAATCTGGCTCCAACAATTAAGTGATTTAGAGACCTAATTGCAAGGCAAAGGGGAATTGTAAGCTCCTATTTTTGTGGCAACCAAGGTAGTTTTAGATTCTGAATGCAAATAGTTGAACATATGGAAATTATGGGTCCAGACTTGAGCTTATAATGAGCTTTGCACAACAAAAACCCCCAAACCAGCGATGCAGAGAAGTTCATCCACAGGAATGGAGAATGGATAAAATGATGGTCACTGGTGTTAGTGCAGTGGAAGACGCTGCAATCACAGAATAAGCTATTGAAAGGAGAGGGAGCCAGGAGCAACAGTATCACTTAATGGTATACTGTTCTTCACTGTTCTCCTAAGTAATTAGTAATTATTTATTAGATTAGTAGCCATAGGCTACAGCTGAGATCAGCCCTTGTTTGCTAGAGTTTGCAGTCTTAAGATTAAAGATATCTGTCTGGATGCAGTCCTGAGAGCGATGCTCTGACATGCTCTGGGTGGTCCTGCATTGGCAGGGGAGTTGCACTAGATGATCTCTATGGTCCCTTCCAACTCCAAAAAAATTCAGTGAAATTCAGTGAAATTCAGTAAAGGGTGAAGGAGCAAGGAAGATGTATCGAAGTTGCCTGAGGTTGTGTAGCACATCCCCTAGTTGACTGTGGTTGGGAGCTGGCTCAGCTCAGCCACGGCAGCTGGTGGGAGGGACGAGAGCCCAGCAGAGCCGGGGGGAGGCTGTGAGTGTGGTGCTGTGATTGAGACTCCAGAGCTGCAGCTTAGTTATTCTGGTCATGAGAATGAGTTATTTATGGCTCCGGAGGGTGAATTGTAATTTGGATGGCGAAGAGAGGTAGGAGAAAGGATAGGAAAAAAGATGAACATTGTGGGTCTCCTGCATCACGTGCTGAGGAGCAAACACCCTACACTGGGCAGCGGGCATACTCAGCCCCAGTGGTAACGCTGCACTTGGCCACTTGTTAATTCTGTTGATTTTCTTTCGCTGTACAGTTGTGTAACACTTCAGGAAGCAGAAGGCGCTGAAGGGTGTGTAGGAGCAGAATGGTTCCTGCCAGGAGCACAGATGGTTGAAGAACCACCCTCAGCAGCAACGCTGGGGTTTTTGTGTTGGGTTTTTTTGGTAGCTTTTTTCCTTTTTTCCCCCCTCCCTTTTCTTTTCTTTCAAACCACAGTTTTAATCCGGGAATAGTTTGAACAGAAATAATCTGGTCCTTCCCACTCCTTCCTGGGCTCTGTATGCATGTGTGCCCTCTGGGCATGCAGTGTGATGGCAGCTAGTGGTGTTTTGTCAAAGGAGGGAAGTTCCAGATTTTCCCTTTATCCAGAGAACAAGGGAGCGTCTCTGCCCTGACCAACGGCATCTCGGAGCCCTTGGGGTTGTCCATGTAGTTGTGGATGTTGTTCTTGCTGCTTTTTATCATTGTTGTAATTTATAGAAACCCTGGCACGTATAAAAATGTGGAGGTTACTTAAATCTTTGCAGAAACTGTACAGACCCCCTTCTCCTTCTCCAGATATTGTTGTCATGGCACGAGGCTTTGGACTGTTATAGGATAGCATTGAAAAAGACATAGCTCAGACAGTTCCCACTCAATGGGAACTATGAGAGCAGATTTGTGAGGGCAAGACCTGTGCCAGTGCACAGAAAGAAATGTAAGGGAACAACAAGAACCAGTGAGCGTGTGTTGCTTTGCCAGTGAAATTCTTGGTCGTGAACGTTTCCACATTGCATTTGTGTTACTAGACTGAGTAATAGGAGGATTAATAAGGAGCTAAGATTCCTGATTTTCTAGGTTTTTTTATAGATGTATTCCTGATTTCCAGCACTCCTTTTGCCTGGCACCCGAGGGTGTTAGTGCTCTGCCCTGGAGCACTGTGCCAAGTGAGGCTCTTGGGCTCCTTCTCAGCAGAGCAGCCTTCTCAGAGAGTTTGGGGAAAGGCTTTGCCTTTGGTGATTGTCCTGCAGCAAACCTCTTATGGAATCCTTTTTGTTTGTGAGTTGGGATGCATGCAGACGGGCAGTATTACGTGCCAATGGGTGCAAGTGGGTTGTGACTGCTGTCCTGTTTGGTTCCAGGGGAGACAGAGGGTGCAGGCGCCATGGCCCACCCTTTGATTTATCCTTCCTGCACTGCATCCTCTTGTGTGATCATGAGGCACCATTGGAGTTGTTCTGTCTGTCCCACATCGGGTCTGTGCCACCCTTAAGGGTGTATATGAGTTCTGTCCTTCACCTCGACCCGCTAGGAAAGTCACCAGTGGATGCTGACTTCAGCAGGAGCTGCAGGTACTGAGGGTGAGGGCTGGAGATGCCTGAGTATGGTGACAATTCTGTTCTTCTATCAGCATGACTTAGTGATTATGCTGTGACTCATAATTATGTGTTTCTGGAGGAAGAGTTGAAAGTGGAAAGTGCACTGTTCCTTTGGAGGGGGCAGACAGTCCATGTATTGACTTCAGCCATGATGTCCTGTACAGGATGGGAGGACATGGACCAGGGAGGCGGGGGAGGGAATTCGCCAACAAATATGCAGACAGAAAGACACTGTGGCTGGACTTACAAATTAGTTCTGCATAGCATTCATTCCAGCACTGTGTGGTTTAATTTTGAAAAAAAGAAGGCCTCATTGACCTTGGTTGCAGGGTATGGAGTTCACATCCAGCCCCAGGGCTGGAGCCGGGCACAATGGTGACATTGCTGAACCATGTTCGGAAAATCTTACCGTTCTTACAGTCTAGAGGAACTATTTGCAAATAATTTGGGGTTAGCTTTGCAATTGCACCCTGGGTGTCTTTAAGACCAGGTGGCATGGGGCTTTGAGCCACTTAATCTAGTGGAAGAAATCCCTGCCACCACAGGGGGTTGAAACTAGATGATCTTTAAGGTCCCTTCCAAACTAAACCATTCTGTGATTTTCTCCTGGTGTTATAGAATTTAACTGATGCATTTTTGACGTTAGAAAAGGAGGAAATTCCCTCCTAGGAAAGCAAATGTGAGGAAAGGATATATCCATGCTTTTTCCTTACTGTGGCATAGAGTCCCTTGTTTCAGCTCCCAGCCACTTTGTCACTCTGCCAGAAGTCCTTCCTGAGCTCTAACGAGATGGAGGACCATACTGCAGTGCGAATAGCTGAACTTGCAGTGGCAGAGGGATAACACGTAAGTATAAAATGCTCCCCACTTCCTACCCAACATTAGGAGGTTTCCATTTCAGGAGGGAAGTGTGGGTCTGTTCTGTCATACCTGGGGGTGGGAGAGCCTCGTGGCTTAATTAATGCTACACGCCTCTGCTCCACAGTTGTAGACTGTAAACAGGGATGATCAAATGATGGTGTGGGAGAGGAATTGTTTAAAATAAATTTTAATAAATGATAAATAATGTATGACTTGCTTCTGTTTAACCAACTCTAGCTAGCCAGCCGGTATTGCCAAGCTTATGAAGCTCAGCATCATGTCAGTAATACTCATATGAGTAATTACATTGGTTGTTGAATGTGTCTCATCCATGTTGAATTCAGCTTTAGTGTATGATAAAAAGACCTAAAGTCCCAGTTAAACATCGGGGTTTTATTGCTCTTGGCACTCAGTAGAGGATGGCTCTTATCTGGCTGTATCAGGCACTCTGCAAAACCAAAATTCAGTGGCTTTTCTGTTCTTTGGAAGGGAGGGAAGGGGAAGATTTCAAGTCCTACTTTTACCTGCCTGGTTGGTCAGAGGTTTGGGGAATAAAGGAAACTAGTTTAGATATGGGCTCTATTGCTCTGTCCGAATTAGCAGTGCATATAGTATGGTTTGCTCCATACAGATTCACAAATGGACCATTAAATAAGAAGAGATTAGAAAGAGTGAGGGGAGTCAAAAGCCGCTTTGATGAAGGCAGCTCTGCTGAGACTCATTGTGCTCCCTCCCTTGGCTGTCCCAGAATGGTGCTGATTAAAGAGTTGTGGAGTTTGGGGCCAGGACAGAAAGGACTGGAGTGAGCATAGCTGGGATTGTAGTAGATTCTGCACTGAAGTTATGACACTGATTCATTACTGAATTTAGGAATTCTCTTCACAGATGCATAGGTGTTGCCTTCCCTTTGTTGCTGAAGAGCATGAATAGTCCTAATGTTGTGCTGCTGGCTAAGGCCTTGGGATAGCTGGATTCAGAAAAAGAAAAAAAAGGGTATGTTATTTAGCTATTATGGAAAGGAGCTAAATAGCATGAATCAGAAATTTGACTTCACTGGAGGTTGGACATCTAAAAATCTTCATGGCCTTATGCCTCCACATTTCCTTCCAACAGGAATAACTGTTTTTTTTCCCTGTCCCCAGGGTTGTTGTGAGGGTAAGTGTGTACTGCAGTGGAAGCCGTTTAGATAAGCAGTCTGATTCAGTAGGGATTTCTTTCTTGTTCTTTTATCCTAACAAAATCAGCATCAGACGGAATACAATATAACTCACTGAAGACAAGAACGCCAAAAAACACCTTTTTTGTCCTCGTAGACGACTGAATCCCTGCATATTTTTCTTTATTTAAGAGGTATTCGGGAGGCAGAACAAAGCTCTGCTATCACCTCCCGGCAAGTGACCTAAACCATTTAAGCTGAAACATATGACTCGGAGGAAGTATTTTGCAAAAACAGATGCACAGAAAGTCAATTTCCTATTCATATTTTGTTGTGGCAATTGGTACTTTAAAGAGATGGCAGACTTAAATTAGCTGGAAAAGTGACATCTTTAATTAGGAAAGCTTCTCTGCCAGCACATTGAACAGTTGCCAGTTTCTCAGCATTTAGGGACCATTGATTGCCAACAATGGCAGCTAAACTGCTTCTGGGTAGAAACTAATTTAATTTTCTCAAGTTAAAACGAGGATGTGAAGTTAAAGCAAGATGAACTCCTTTGCTTGCGCTTGTTTTACTTACTGATGTGATATTCTCAGCAGACCAAGGGCTCTGCTGCATGTTGGTGAATGGTGCTGCCTGGGGCAGGACTGTACAGATCCGTCCAGCCTCAGTCATCCTGGGACTCTGCTCTTGCCATTCACAGTATCGATCCACGTCTGCTCTGATGGCCCTCCCATACCATTTCGGTGGCTGTGTTCTGAAAGGACTTTAATCCTGGGACAGGTTGCTTTTATTTAGACTGGTACTGCCGTGATGGGAGCTGATGGAGCCAACCTGAGGACCTAGGCTATATCCTGAACATCATGGCCAAGCCAGTGCCATGTACCACCTACTCATTTGAGATGGGTGAGTGGCCAGGGGTTGACATGAACAAGCTGTGATGCTGATATTTATATATATATATATATGTATATGGATCTGTGGGGGATGGTTGGTGTTGGCTGCAGGTCTGCTCCTGTTCTTGTGAAAGGGAGGGCTGAGCCTACCCTGAGGTGAAGCCGGACTGGCAAAGACTTGGGGTTGGAAGGCTTCCTGCCTTTGCATGGCTGCAGTGTGTGTGCTTTAGCTGTACTTCTGTCCCTTCTTTGGTTATTTCCTCAGTCTCAGGTGCAGCTTCTCTGGAGCCAAGTCTTCAGGTTTAGCAGTTCCTGCCCCTGCAAGCCCAGGGAGATTTGTCTTTTCTCTGAGCAGGTTCTCCTACTGCTCTTGGTAACTATCCAGGCTGAAGTCTTGCCTAGTATCAGTTCTCCTCCCATCCTTCCTCTCTTGCCATCGTGTGGTCTGAGGAGCTGTGTGATTAGCATTTCCTGAGCGCCCCTCCAAATGCTGTCCAAACTTTTGGCTTCATGGAACTCCTCAGGGAGTGCTGCTGCAGTGGGTCTGACTTTTTTCTTCTTCTTTCTCCTCCCTTCCCTCCAGGACTTTTTTTTTGCCTATGCTAAATCTGAAAACTTTAGGATTAGCTGCCTAACTCATGTGGAAGCTACAAATGCTTCACCTGAACTGTCTGCCTCAGGTCTGTGCTTACAAGAGGAACTCAAAGATATATATCCCAGAGGGCAACTCAATTTCTTATTTCCCTCTTTACCATCATCTCGATTTATCTCCATTTGTCCCCCTTTCCCTTAGCAGGGGTTTTGAAGGATGGTCTCTGCTTGCTTCCTTCACAGTTTGAAATATAATTCTAGCTCAAGTTAAAAAGTGATGCTGGTCTTGGGGAAGGAGCCTGCTGGAAGATGATCTCATTCTAACCATACACAATGTGTGTTTATTAAAGTTATTCAGCTCTGGCAGAGCTCTTGGTGCTGTAAGGAAATGATTGGGGTTTTGTTCTGTTTCCCATGTAGAATCTTGGCAAAACTTAAACTTTGGTTTTGATCCAAACAGAAGTATTTTTTTTCAACCAACCTATTCTACCCCCAGGTATTTCCAAGACTTTGTTTTCCTGTTAAAACATTCAGGAAAATTTTGAGGAAGGGCAGTTCTTGCCTTGCCATGTAGCCTTTCATCCCTGGCAGAAGACAAGCAGCAGGAGAAAGGTAAGGCTCCTCAGCAGCAGCTGCAAAGGGAAGGCTTTATTCAGTGTACTCAAGAAAGGCAACTTTGTGAGGCATCAGCTGAGTCTCTGGTGGGCAATGGCTTCCAGCTGTTGTTTGCTTTAGAAGTGTGGGCTCCTGGCCTAGAGGTGTGGGGTTCTCCACCATTTTAGACCTGTCTTATAGCTTTTTATTTTAAAAAAAAGCTTCTCCAGTATGTCTCATCATGAATTATCTACCTTTGCTGTCTGCAAGAGTCTTCTTATTAAAAGGAAAAAAAAAAGTAAAAGAAGCTGTTGGGATGGGTGAAAATTGAAACAGATTTGAAGATTGAGCAGGAGAAGGAATTCAGTTAAATCTTTTGTTAGAATAAAATCCTTTTTCGAGCAGCTGAGGGTAAATTATTCAGCTTCCCCCATTACCTTCTGGTGTTAATCCAGAGCAGAAATATTTTGCTTATGAAATTTACATTCTGCTTCCAGGTACTTTACAAGTGCTTTATTCCTATTACAAATACAGTGAAAGGAAAAAAGATCCTTGCATATCTTATTTGCCCACTGTCAGGGAGCTTCTTGCCTCTCTTTCTAGCAGTAGGTGGGAAAGGTAAGGGGACTTCCATAAGGATATTGTCTGTGGAGATACTAAATCATCACTGTGTAAAATGACAGCAAACATATTGACTAGATTTGGAAGAAAAGGTAGAAGAAGAAAAGGCAAAGATGTGGTGAAGATAACTTGTTCACTTAAGAGAAATGTTCTGGGAATAATCTGCATGGAAAGCGAAAGGGACACATTGCTGAGGAGTGTATGAAGGTTTTAAACAAGGGCTGTGAAATGTCTATTCGGCTGTTAACATGGAATGGCAGGAACAGACAAGTGCCTTGAGGAAATTGAGATTTCCTGTGTTTCTGTTAGCCCAGACACCAGGACGTGGAAGGCCATTGGAGGCTGTTGCCATGTGTCCTGCATTGCAATGAGGATGGAGGACAGGCCGGACAAACAGGTGGCTGCCAACAGGGGGGTCAACAGCTGACGTCGAAGGAAAAGAAACGAATACTAGCAGAACACTGTGAGGAAGAAATCCTGGGGAATGTGTGAAGTGTTTCCCCAGGGGAATAAAGAGGTTCTGGAGCAGACGAGGGTGAGATTCAAAAAATCCCTATGATAAAAAAGCTGTGTGAGTATTGTGAGAGACAGGAGTCCTGCCCTGTGACATGGGTCTGAGTAGTTTCTCAGCAAGCGGCAGGTTTAGACTTTTGATGCAATTTGATTTTTACTGTTAAAAGAGCTGGAATGTTAACAGCTATAAAGCAGATTTCTGGTAGTTGAAGAAGGCCAAATGGCTGAAGTTTCTCGATAAAACTGCAAAGACTGGGGAGGTTGGGGTTTAGCTGAGAAAAGGAGGTGCTTTCTCCCTCCCATAAGACAAGAGGTTTGTTCAAAGAAATTGTGAAAACCAGCAATAGTATCAAAAAGCCTGTGGTGTTGCAGGGGAAGCCTGACCTCCTTCCCTTGTGGGCAGGCATGGCCGTTTGTACTCCCAGTTCTTCGGTTTTCTATTTACTGCCCTTGGTGTGTGCAGTGGGATTCACATTTCCTCAGAGGAGCAAAGCGATTCGGTGCAGTCAAAGGCAGAGGCCTTGGAAATAACATAGAATATGGAAGAAGTGGTAGCTTTGATAAATGTTTTGTTGTGCTGTGAAACTTCTGAAGTTCATTGTGTGGTGCCAATGGGGAGAAAAAACCTCCAGTAAACCTAAACGTTAAATAAAATATGGACAGGGGCTTTAACGTCCAGAAACTGAGAAGGCATTTGGGGGTTTGTGGCCAAACAACTGTTGAAGTTGGCTGGTGATGAAACAGAAAGAGAGCTCTTGCTAGTGTTTGCAGTCAAAGCTGTTTTTCCACAATGCTGTTGAAGATTTACCTGTTTCTTTTACCTATTCGGTTTTGCTCTTTGAAGATGTAGGATTGGCACAGGGTAGGCAGTGCGAGCACATCACCTGTGTGGACAGCCCTGGCTCCTTATAGCTCCTGAATGCATCTTTGGTGTGTCTCTACTCATGGCCATCTCCGCTCATTGTAGGAGAAACTGAGCTTTGGCCTCATGTTAAGCCATGTAGCTTGAATCCAGCCGGGCAGCAGTCCTTTTACCATGGAAACAAGACTGGACTAGTTTCCTCCTTTCCTGCACATGTTGTGCATGACCTGAGAAATGGGTAATGCTGCAAAATTATCTGCAAGGGGGGCAGGTTTCCGTTATCCTGTCACCAATTCGACGCTCCTGTCGGGAACGCAGGCTTGTGAAAGTACTGTTTGCTTCCCAAGGTTTGTTGTGAAGTGTGACACTTTGAGAGAAGGTTTGCTTCTAAGACACACAAGAAACGCATCCTATTTCAGTGTTAGATGTAAAGGCTTTCAGTCTTACTAACCTTTTTCCTTGGAAAACTGATGATTTGTGTTGCAAGTGTGTTTGGATACTTCTTAAAACTTTGGGTTTTCTCCACCAAATGGTATTCTTAAAGTAAAAATGTAGTTACCTCATCAGGAAAAGTTTAGCAGTATAAAGTCAAAGAACTTTCAATCAAGAATAGATTTTAATAAGGTCCCAAGATCCCCAATTAATTCTCCTTCCTTATTATTTTTTTATATACTCATCAATTCTGGGCCACCAGTTGCATTGAGTGTCCTTTAAAAATAATTAATACTGCAATCCCTTAAGTATTTTCAAGGTAAATAATTTTTAAAGTTGAGCCACAGTAATGGAAAAGAGATAGAAACTGCATTTTCTGTATTTGTTATATATAACTGTAGGCCCATACAGCTAATCAAACGTTTCTAGGCAGATCTGGATCGATTTAGAGATTAGAGCTGAAGCAGGGGTTGAATTGCAGCTGGATGTTGTTGAACTTGTACAAGCTCTCTTCTTGACACTTTTTATATTACAGCTTCCTCTCGCTCTTTTCCTCTTCCCTATAAAATCTTGTATTATCTGCAGGTTTTGAAGATTTTTTTTTTTTTTTTCTAATCTGGGTTGCTTTTTTTGTTTTGCTCTTTAAATAGAGATTGAGAAAATGTGAGAGTAGTCATTGATAACGAAATTATGTTGGAGTGAAGTGAATTGACTTTGTTGTGTGGAACTGGATCAGCTGGTCTTCTGGCAAAGTATGGTTCAAGAGGAAAGAGTGAAAAATGCTTTATATTTAAGCTTATGGGGAAATACTGAATGTGACGTAGTTCTTACAATGAGTTTATCTTTAGAAACTAGTGTTTAATAAAACCATGTTCTTTCTGTCAGCATTTTTAGTTGGATCAGGCGTGCATTTTTAAGTGAATCTCATGTGTCCCTGTTTGTCAGGCTTGGTCTGCACTGCAGGGTGGTCTCACAGTGAATTCCTTTCCAATGAAGATATACGCGACGATTGGCTCCCATTGCTTGCCTGCTGCACAGTGACTGCTACACAGTGACTGCTAACGAGTGTTCATTCCATATGACCAGATCAGTGCTGACCCGAGTGATAATGGTCAGAACACATAAAACGTGGGGGTTTGGTCCTCAGCACCCACTGTTTCACTCCACAGACTTGCCTTGTCGTACTGACACTGCTTGGGAGTGAAGATCAAGCTGCTGTTGGGTAATTTTTTCAATTGAAGTCACAGACTTCGCTTCACCATTGGGAGAAAGGGAAAACCAATATTCCAGTGTCTTCTGGAAATCCCGTCCCACATGTAGAGCGTGCTCTGCTGAGAAGTGTCTTCTAACTACTTGCAGCATCCTACATGTTTTGATAAGTAGGAGTCTGGCTATTAAAACAGCTGTTATAAATATCTAAGAAGGTAACGAGCAGAAAAATGTGTGCTGTAAATGTTTATCATCTGAATTACTTGTGGAGTTAATTTGTTGTTTTTCCCGTGAAGTCTGGCTTTTCTCTCCTCTGAAACTTCGGTCAGTCTTGGTCTGTGAGGGACTTGGATGTACGCTGCAAACTAGAAATGTGCACATTAGAAATTCATCTATAGATGAGCAAGGCTGGATTTCTGTATTCTGCAGAACTAATCAAAGCTCATTTTAATAATGTGATTTGTCTTAAATTTTCAACTGGGTCTAACCCTTTAGACTTTTCAATCTGCCTTCCAGTCATTATAGACAGATTTCAGTATGAATAATGCATAACTTTGCTTTAAAAATCAGTCTACACAAACCCACTTCATTGTCACTTTTTATTGATTCCATCCATGGTGGCTTGCATACATCAGAAATTTCACGGCTTAAAAACGTGCCTAACCCTGCAAGCAGGTCATTGATCAAAAAAGGTTAATCTGACTCCCTTGAATTTTTTATTTTCTCCCATTTTTGTTTGTATCTAACTAGTAAAAACAAATTCCATTTAGAAATTTCAATTTTCAAAAGATTAAGGATGTGTTTTCTCTGCTGACTCTGTATGCATAAAGTGTATTCATTTAAGGAACCGGTTCCAGAAAATTTGAACCTGTCGCAGTAATTTATTATTGTAAGAATGTTTAGGTTATGCTTCTCTCCTAAACAGATTCATCCATTGTTAACTGCTAATATTTTATTCATAATAAAGTTCAAGTACAACAGAAATTGATGTTTTTTGAAATGGTGAAGAAAACATTTTTGACCCTATGTTTGCAATGAAATGCTGGTATGTCAGCCAGAAAAGGAAGGTCAAAGAAAGCACACTCCCCCTGATGAGCAAGACTTGCAAACTGGTAACAAAAGAGGAGAGCAGGCTGAGGTACTCAACAACTTTTTTGCCTCAGTCTTCACTGGTAGCCTCTCTCCCTGCACCTCTCAAGTGGATGGACTGCAAGGTGGGGACTGGGGGAGCAAAATCTTTCCCACTGTAAGAGAAGACCAGATTTGTAACCACCCAAGGAACCTGAATGTACAGAAGGCTATGGAACCTGACGAGATGCATGCCAGAGTCCTGAGGGAATTGACTGGTGTAGTTGTCAAGTCACTCTCCTGGTGTTTGAAAAGTCATGGCAGTCAGGTGAATTCCCCGGTGACTGGAAAAAAGAAAACACTGCACCAAGTTGTTTAAAAAAGGGTTGAAAGGAGGACCCTGAGAACTATTGACCTGTCAGCCTCACCTCTGTGCCTAGGAAGATCATGGAACAGGTCCTCCTAGAAGCTATGTTAAGGCATATGGAGAACGTGGAAGTGATTCAAGACAGCCATCATGGCTTCACCAAGGGCCAATCTTGTCTGACCAACCTATTGGCCTTCTGTGATGGAGTTACTACATCAGTGGACAAGGGAAGAGCTATGGATGTTGTCTATCTGGATTTCTCTAAGTTCTTTGACACAGTTCCCCCAAACAGGCTTCTGTCTTCATTAGAGAGAGATGGATTTGACAGGTGGACTGTTCAGTGGATGAAGAATTGGTTGAATGGTCACATCCAGAGGGCAGCTTAATGTCCAGATGGAGAATGGTGAAAAGTGGTGTCTCTTAGGGGACCAGTCTTTAATGTCTTCCTCAATGACATAAAGTGGTATTGAGTGCACCTTCAGCAAGTTTGATTGCAGTCATTGCAGGGCTGCTCCATCATCTCTGAGAGGTCCTGGAGAACACGCAAGGTGCCTGAGGACTGGAGGAAGGCCAATGTCTTCCCAGTCTTCAAAAAGGGCAAGAAGCAGGCCCTTGGAAAGGTAATGGAACACCTCATCCTGAGTGTCATCTCAGAGCATATGGAGGAAA
>BJBW01007081.1:75599-87681 GCA_004320125.1 Scolopax mira | reverse complement strand
CAACTCCCTGAAAGGAGGCTGTAGAGAGATGGGGGTCGGTCTCTTCTCCCAGGTCACAGATGACAGGACAAGGGGTAATGGCTTCAAGTTGCACCAGGGGAGGTTCAGGTTAGATATTAGGAAATATTTATTTACTGAAAGGGTTGTCAGGCCTTGGAATGGGCTGCCCAGGGAGGTGGTTGAGGCACCATCCCTGGAGGTATTCAAGAGATGAGTTGACGTGGTTCTCTGGGATATGGATTAGTAGTGGATTGGTGGCGTTCTGGGTGTAGGGTGGGGTTTGTGGTATGTGGGGGGATTTTTGTTCATTTGTGGTATGTGGGGTGGGTTTTTTGGGGTTTTTGTTTCTATTTCACTAGTTGGACTAGATGATCTTAAAAGGTCCCTTCCAACCTAGGTGATTCTGTGATTGGGAGTGCAGCTGAGAAACCAATGCTGATAAGAACTTTTAAGTTGTGATTTGGTTTTGTTCTTTGTTTGTTTGCTTTATAGAGGTATTTACTATGTATATTGCCACAGATCCTGAATGAAAGTGGAGGCTTGGTGTAGCAGAAGTTATTCAAGATGAAACTATGATGTTTACGTAGCCTCTTGTAATAATTGCTGAGATACCTGATGATTTTGTGTTGTGACACATTAACATATTCCTGGTACTGGCTGGTACAGGAGGAGTGAAAAATGTAAATGATGACAACTAATGGTCAGGCGTGATGGACAAACAAATCTTGGTGATTTAAAACATGTTCTTCTGTAAAGCCATATTCTGTTCCTTGTGGTTACTTACAAATATTTATTGCAGCTTTAATACTGTCACATACTGTGATCTAACAGATTTATAACAGCTGTTGAGTTATAATCTTGTATTGCAAAGTGAAGTGTCTGGTTTAGAATCAAACCAGTGTCTCTGGTTTATATTTTTAAGCTGTGCATTCTTATGTTTTATTATGTGTTTCTTTGCAAGTTATTTTTATAACATAATATTTTATATTATTTTATAACACAACAAAACCCAACATATTTTATAACACCAAAGTTTTTCATCATCCTTCCTTACCTGTCTTTAATATACCATTGTGACAGGTGGCTACATCTTAGCTTTCCAATTAGGTATCAGGTGCTCAGTGATACTCTTTTATAGAACCAAAGAAAAAGTATTAAATTTCCCCAAATCTTATTTGGGGGTTTATTTGCTGCCGTTCTCTGCTGTTTTTCACCCATCTCTATTTCCTGCGTAAGCGTTTGTATTGTGCTACCTGTTAAATTTTCCATCTGATTTCACTGTAATTCTATAAGAAGGTGTTCATAAAGATTTCCACACTCAGTAAATGCCTTGCAGCTTTTTACCAGGATATTTTCTTTTCTTAATAAGGAATTTGTTTGTTTGATAAAACTGTGTATCTGCCCACGACAACAGTGTACAACGGAGTGACCACAAAAGTTTGTCTCTCTGCTAGACACGGCCACGTACAGGTTTGGGATTCTTAATGTGCATTCCCACTGGATTCTTCTGTAGTGGAAAAACTGCCTAATCTTTGTGTGTTACCCAAAGTGTTCAGTGAGAATCATAATACTTGTTTCGATATGTTAGGAGGAGCCTGCAAATGGCAGATGATGTTTATACAACACTTAGAAAGTCGAAAGATCATTTAATTGAGTATAGACTACATGCAAGGGAATTGCCAGATAACAGGACTGAGCATCCAGTCTATCCTGAATTTTGTTTTATTATCTTACTACTAATGTTTGTCAGTTAACCTTTTTTTTTTTTTTTTTTTGAGGCGGGGGGGAATACTTTTTTTTTTTTAAATCCAGTAATATAATATTACAAAGGCAATATATAACTCACAGCTACCCCAATAATTTACTACAAAAGGGGATACAGCAAGTAGTAGCATGGGAGAAGGGGTATTCTTAGGCATTTTTTTCAGTGCAAATCACTGAAGTTTTGTCATCTTTATCATTGCCTACAGCAGCAACCACTGTTGCCTTCTGTTGAGAAAGCCTTTTGCTGCACTCTGTAAATATGTTTCTATTGATGCAGAGGCCATAATACAGTTTGTCTTAAATGCAGAAAGAGAAAGTAAAAGCCAAGTAAATCCTAAATTATAACAAAGTAATATAATTAATTGTGTAAATAACATAAGGTGAATATTTGTTGAGTTTCTGGTACAGTAGTATAACATTGCCCTTCACTACTCTGGTATTTCAGTCCTAGATAATTAGTTTACTGATCTCTCAGAAAGTATGGTACTGTTAGCTTAAATCTTACTTGAAATATATTGGGCTTGCAGGCATGTTAATTATTTATTTATAGATCAGTCTCTCAAGTACACTGTTTTGAGTTGGTCTAAACAGAAAAAGTAAATGTAAGATTCAGTATTCATAGACATTGGAAAGTGTGTTAATGTAGTAGAATGATTTTTTTTCCTGAATAAATAGATTTTGATATATACAAATAGTTGTGTATTTATGTACATAATTTGCTTCGTTATAAAGAAAATTCTCCTTGAAAAGCTTTACTAGTTTCCTAATAGAGACCACATCATATAATCTATAATTTCAAGCATTCCTTCTTTCTTAAGATGATTCTTTTTTTTGGCCAGAGGTACTCACATTTTGAGTCTGGATTTGATAAAAGTTTTCAAAACATCTATAATAAAGATGATAAATTGCATATACTTATCACAAGAAAAGACAAATCAACTGTAATAACCATCACTTCTACAAAGCAATGATTTTTTTTTAAATTATGACTTTGCATTAAGAAGTGAAGATATCGTTTCTTGAATTACATTGCATATGTTGACAATGTTTTTTAATGTGAATTTAAAAATACCACAATTTGTTTAGATAAAATGTTTTTGTACAAGCTCAAACAATTTTTGTCAGATGCTGACCTCAATTGCAAAAGACATTTTCAATTAAGGAAAACGTTTATATAGTTAGCAAGCTGTCATTCAGTAAAACTCATTTTTTTAATTAAACAGATGGTGATAACAAAGAAATTAATGAACACATACTTGCTTGCCTGCTATCCTAATTTGCATTTCTAAATTATTCAGGTTATGCAGCAATTAAGCTTTAATTGCTTTTAGACAAATGAATATCTCAGAATGAATGACAAATTATGATGAAATTGTCCAAGAAGCATAGTGTATTCTAGTGCTCCTGCTATTTTATTTTGTGACAATTTTAGAAGCCTAAATGTGGGAACTGAACATTGCTATGCAGATTTCCTGTGCTGTTTCTTTGTTCCGTCTGCAGCGCATCGTCACGGCATTGCTCTGCGTAGATAAGATAAATGTAAGATGCAATATTCATATGACTTTCAAAACTGCATTCCTGCAATAGCACGTTTTCAGAGACGGGTTAGCATTTCCAGTCCTCTGTACAAGAAGGCATAGATGACAAGACAAATGACACGTGATCATAACAACTCTTCTGATTAAGTTTCTGCTATTGATTTAAGACAGGGGACTCGTACGGTGTCATGGCTAGTCTGGGCACAAAGAAATTATGTAGCCTTGTTTGCTTCTTTTTGCCATATTTGTGACTACCTGCTGGTTTGGGGGTTTTGGGGGGTTTCTTTTTTTTTCAGTTTATGCTTCATTTTCCAATTTTTCATATTTCTGGAACACTTCTTTGACCTGTTTAGCCATTGCACCACACATAAGCTGAAAAAAATGCATTCTCCTGGAAGGAGCTACACTAACTGCGAACACAAGTCATGTGGTACCATTGTAGTTGCTTTCTCTAATATATTTCTATAGGGAAAGCCAAATCAAGCATCCAACTCAGCATCAGTGCATGTGAGCTCGCTATGTTTATGGGGAACAGACTAATTTATAGCATTTTATGCTATAAATATAGCAGAACTATGTCATTTTATGGTTTCATAGAATCATAGAATGGTTTGGGTTGGAAGGGACCTTAGATCATCTAGTTCCAACCCCCCCTGCCATGGGCAGGGAAACCTCCCACTAGAGCATGTTGCTCAAAACTGAAAGCAGACAAATGTGTGATTGGACTTAATCTCAGAAAAACATTTATGAAAACATTATATTATGGTTATTACATAGCTTGCCCTTTACTAGAAGGAGACTTGACAGCATATGATATAATATAAACTTTCCAATACTTTTATTTTGTATTAATTGTATTTTTAAGTAGTCTTTATAACAATCTTAAAAGCAAACTGGAGAAGTTTTTCATATGTTTAGTATAGACTGTATTTAAATTGTACTTAGACTTCATCTTATCTACATCTAAGCATTTAAATGAGGCATAAATCTAGGGCAGCTATTCACCTCAAGTTTTCAGTGTATTCATTGAAGAGAGGCATGAGCTGAGCTACTCAGTCCAGTTCACGTAAAATGGGGACTACCCGACAGCTGTTTCCTGCTTGTTATGGAACCATAAAGTTGAAAGAATCAAGAGTGGTTTCTGTTGCAAGGAATGAATCTTACTTGCAACCACATCACCAGGATAGTTCTCACAAGATACAGAAATAATAAAATGCTTGTTTAGGCCTATGATTCAGATGGAGTGATAGCTGCCAGGGGGTAACAGCTTAGAAAGTGTCATAACTTGAATAAATTGGCCTACCTTACTTTGGACAGTAAAGCAGTGCAAAAGGACTTGTAATTTGCCATTTACAAAGAATTATTATTAGGCCAATTATGAATTATTTCTCTGCACATCAGACCTAGAGTAATAATCAACCCCTTTAAGAAGGGCAGATAATGAAAAGAAAAACCAAACAAAATAGTTAACACAGAAATGGAAGGGAGTCTTACTCCCTGATAGCAGTTTAGTGGTGCTTAAAGTAAAAACTAGGTTTCTGTCATTACATGAAGGTGAAGAACAGGGAGTGCATATTTCTGTTGCTTAAGTTCACAATATTAGAAATATCAGGAAAACTTAGTCTAGCATTTTAGAAGATTTGTGGTGATACTTTGAGTGCAAAATTCCTATTCAAGTCATAGAGAACTGAAGAGGGTAAAAAAGTTTCAACAGTTGACCTAGCTTTCTTATCTAAAAAGATCTATTAAACGTGAAAAACCCTGGGCTTGCTATCAATAAAAATGAATTGTTAATAATACCATGCCAAGATAGATGTGTTCTCCGATTTTTTCTTTTTGAATATGTATTCTTAGCTTGTTGGTAGAAATCTTTTTTCATGCCTCTTATTTCCTGTGAGTAGATACTCCTTGCCTATCTTTGAGTTTCATAATATTTTTCTTTCCTTGAAGATCTTGCAGTAGGATACGTGAAGTCATTTTGTTAAGGAAAAAATCTCTAACAATTGATTTCAATGAGTATGAATACAATGAATACAACTAATTTCTCACCAATCCTTGTCAATGCATGTACTCAAATATATATAGGCATGCCCCTGTGTAGGACATAAGTATTGACTTCATTCCTGTAGATATCATCTAGAATGATGTACAATAATATTGCCTATTTAAAAATGAAAAAAAAATCCTGTTTTATATAGCCACTGATACATGTCTTGTAATGGGTTTATGTGACATGTGACAGAAGTTGTGTAAGGCTGGTGGATAAGCAAAAGTATTTACTAACAATTTATTTGTGTATGCCCAGGTGACCACAAGGTGCTAATGGTGTTATTTTTTGGATCTTGAAATTTTTGCAGCTGTATATTTATTTAGGGACTGTCTATGAAAACAGGAAATATCCTTTTTACAATATGTTATCACTATTTCCTGCTATTAGCACTAGCATATACGATTATTACAGGGTACACGTTAATCTATTGCACTTGAAAACTGCAAGATAAGGGTAATTTTTACCCCCTCATATTAATGTAAGAAAAATATATTGACTGTATTTTGATTCTGGGAATTGATAATTGTTGAGTCAGTATAGGCTTATCCAAGCTGAATACATCAGACCCACTGTGTCTTTTTAAAAACCACTTTAGTTGGGAATATTGTATTTTAACTAAGTAACTAATATTTTAATTTTAAAATACTATAGCAGTCCTTACAGTAAGGGATTGGCAACAGAAGATTTACAGGTGAAATATTTAGTCATCTACTTAGTCTTTTTCATTATTGGCTTCATAGTCAAGCCTTATAAATTAATTGCTTAATTGCCCTCCTATAGGAAGTCTTACATCCTCTCTATGTATAAAACTTTGATGCAAGTATTATGTAGTAACCACTGTTCTATTTTTTTGGTATAACTTTCTATTGCTTCCTAATAACATGTACTTATTAAATTACCAATGCTTAAAGTGTACTGGTAGGACATCTTGGAACAGTGAACATATGCTGCTGCTTTTCAGAACGTGAATGCAAAGATGCATAAGTCAAATGATGGCATTTCTTAACATCTATTTTTATCACAGGAAGTTACTACATCTTGATATTGACAGCTAAAGTAGCTTCGAATCTTTTACAGATCCTTAGCAAAAGATTAATAAAGAAATTAAGAAACTCCAATAAGTTGTTTGTTTTCCAGATATTTTACAATCTTTAAATGGAATAAAGCTAGTATATATGCTTTATGTGAAAGAAAAATTAAGTATTTGTATTATGTTAAGCAGTTATTTTCATCTGGTTTCATGCTCTGTATTAAAATTATAGAGGCTTAGTGATCAGCAATATGGCAGAATTAATAACATAAGAAATCCAAAACAAATTACTAGATTTTGGTTTTCACTGGTTTTAGTAAAACCACCTCATAAATCTTACAGTAAAGATAAATGGCTCACCTAGATAAATAAAAAAAAAAAGATGTCTGAGCCATGATGAATATTTTAATATCAGCAATTCATTATGTCTTAAGCATGCTGCCTTTAATACAAGTGCATGATCTTGAATATTATTAAGGTTTAAACAAATTTAAATGTGACAAGCACAAGATTAAATGTGGCACATAAATGAGTTTAAGCAGCTAATTAGGTTTTGTTCGTCCATCCTATGTTTGACAGATATGTAATAGCAGCAATACTAATTAGAGAAACCATAGTACCAAACAGATACTAGTTTTTATTGTGGAACTACAGTTTTGCATCACACTCATCTGCAGGAGGCACGTAGACCTAAGCCCCTGTTTTGTTGTTTCACAGCGACCATCATTTTATAGGAAATCTGTCTCCCTAAAAATGTAAGATCAGTTCTTAGGTTTTAGAAAAGAATTTCAGCAGACACATAATTTACCTAACTGTTCAAATCTGATCCTTGTTTTAGGTGAAGTTTCTTTTTCCACTACGTTTTGGTTTTTTTTTTTAATTATTTTTACAATGCTGAATATGATCATTGAACTAAGTTGTAATTTATGATACTGATTTTAAAAATGATGTAGTTAGACTCTGTTCTATCGGAAGAAAATTGAAATATTAAGTTAATAAAACAATCTATTTGTTTCCTGACTCTGTGAGGAGAAAGTGGGCATAGTCAGGAATTATATAATCTACCCAAAGGTATTTTTTCTTGGATGCTTCTATTTGCAGATACTGTAACTGCTAAACTCCTCTTGTTGGAGGGACAACTAGCTTCTGTGTACTGTAGCAGTCTGCAGGATATTTCGTGCAATTTCAGAGACACTCAAATTTCCATGGCACCAAACCATGATGCTATCTATAATCTGTAGGAGAAATGTCTCTTTCAGGAGTTAGTTTGTTGGGGTTTTTTGAGACCAATGATACGATATACATATCGTGAAAACAAATATCCAAACGTCAACAGGTTTTTTGTTACAATGTTGCAGTGTAGGACTGTGATTACAAAACACAGTCTGTGTCTATAGAACAACAGATTTGGGAAGCAAGCAACCAGGGCTGGCAAGGAGTCAGTGGTAATACCAATCAATTTTCATACCCTTGGATACCCATCATCTTTTAGAATGAAAATAACTTTGACCCAGGGATTGTTACCTTGGAAAATTTCCTGGAGTTCATGGTACAGAAGGTCTGCCATACAGCTGTCCTTGGGCCTATCTGTTACCAAGTGCTCACTTACAACTGCCATACAGAAGCTTTTTTGGGTTATTTTTATTTTAGGCTGGCTAGGGTATCGTAATTTTAGGGATGCTGAATTTTACGTGCCCAAGTGACTATATGTAATGGAAATGATTAGAGTTTGTGGTATTTGTAGGTTTTATATGGTTATTGAAAGTTGGATACTTTAAAAGACCACTAAGAACACTTTCTCATACTACCTGCTTAAGTAAAGAATAGCTCTGGTTAAATATTTGCTAAGATTTTATCCAGAGCTTTAGGGTAAGCAAGTCTGGTTAGTATCTACTTTCAGTCGCTTAAGAATGAAACAAGCAATCCAGCCATCAGGTACTGAATACAGAGAATTACATTTATTAGTAATCCATAATTAGCTAATGGGAAAATAGTTTTTCAGAGGTATGGAGAGGTTGTTTAAGTTTGGTTCTACTGGATCAAATGAAGGTCGCAGCTAGCTTTGAATAGTCCTTTAAAGTCTTTAACAAAGGGAAGTGTGGAATATGGACTGACTGTCAAGCATACTCATATTTCACAGAGCTACCAACCTGTCAAGAACTGCATTGTTTTTATTTGAGATTTTATGTATTTCTCTTCTTGATGCTCCCCCTTCCCCTCCCCTCCATTCCCCCTGCCTGCCCCCCCAGTTGTTAGTTGCTTAGTACAGGTGCTTTGCCTGCCTCTTTTTTGCCAACCTGTTAGGGCTGGGTGTTTGGAACTTACCTTTCTAGAAATATTAAGATAAAAATAAATCTGGTTTTCATTAATTTTGAGAAATTAGTAAAAGCCTATTTCTGATCATGTTACAGACACTGTATTAATGTTAGGCAATTGAGATGCTTTCCTTCTATAGTCTGGAGCAACATCTGTCAACACTGCAATGTTCCATCTTCGCAAGGGAAATATTACAGTTCGGGGGCAGTGGGAGGAAAGTAACCGAATATATCTTAAGCAGGGAATTCTCTTCTCTGGCAGGAGAAAAGAGGAGATGAATTCAAAACTTCTGTCTTATTATCCAGTCAAGCTTCAGTCTTAAAAGATTCAATAAGTGAATCTTGAACCACCGTCACTAGAACAAAAGGATGGTAGCCGAAACAGTCACATTAACATCTATCACATCCTTGGACAAAAATTGGCTATCTGACACAAAGCTACACAGGTTAGTGAATGAGCAGATGCCATGGAGTGAGAGATTGATGCCTCAATGATAGCCTGGAGTCTGACTAATAATCCAGAACCAATTTGTCACACTTGCCAACTCTTAAGTATTGGTTAAGCCCTGAGAAAATAGTCTGCATTTCAGCAGCTCACAGTGTTTTTATTTTAGTTCTGTTGTAAGCAGCTATTCCTAATACTCCTTTAAAACTTCTGTTCCCAGTGCTTCCTTTTACCCTGTAAATGAATTTATTAAACTAAGAGTAAAACTTATTTCCTCAAAATTGGAAATATAGGTGCAAGTTATGCTCAAGCATTTTAAAATCTTAGATTCCAGTAAGCATCAGAGAATAGTACTGTACTTTACTGGTTTTAAGTACTCAGAAGATCAGGGTTCCTATCTTAACTGTATTTCATATTTCATGACATCAAAATCTCATCACATGAGATTTTCATCTTTTAGTTCCAGACTATGAAATAGAAAATAGTAAGGGTGAGAAGATCCATTCTTTTCTTCTATGTCCTACTCATCAAACTAGATGGAGGTCAGGTGGGGGAAAATTTCTCTGCTTTCAGAGGTGTAGAGATTTCTTTGTAGTTTATGCTATACCATAGAGGTCTTCTATATTTTTCAGTTCTACTTCCTGTTCTGTGTTTTTTCTTTTCTAAAATGAGTTTAGCAACTTAGAAATTGTAATAATCTTTCCTTTTCTCTAACCCATGAATAAGATATTTCTTAGCAAAGCACTCATTAAAGAGTAGTGCTTGAGCACTCTGTGCCATTTGCAATAAGAAATCAGTATAGTAATTCTTGCGTATTACTTAATATATTGAGTGAGTAAATAAAAATATCTTCAACATATGCGCAGGAGTATTCTATGAGATTATATTCTTCTAAGGCAATTTGCTCCTGGGAAACTGATTTAACAAATCTAGAAAATATGTGTCTTCTAATGGTATTCTATTAATCTTCATCAACAAGTTATTTTTTTAAAATTAATAATATTACTTGTAATGTAATTTTAAGTTGATAAATGGTAATATTTGCAACTATTCTGGAGATCACTTAAAAAAAATTCTGCCCTCCCTCCCCTCCCGGCATAGGGTTCTAGACTTCTGTATTCTTTATCTAGTCAATAGATAATGAAACTTCATAGAGAAAACAACAAATGTTAGCAGTGGGTGAGTCTCTGTGAAAGTCCACTGAGGTCCCCATCTTTCAACCTGCCAGAAAGTCATGAGAGGCATGCTGCCTTCCGGGAGCTAAGATCCAAGACTTTGCTGAGAGGGTGCCACAACTTATCAAAAGCACAAATTCATACCCACTTCTACTCCTTCATGTGGGCATGAATGACACTGTAGGCTGGAACCTGTGCAGAATTAAGGATGACTGTAAAGCCCTGGGGGTGGAAGTGAAGAATATTGGTGCCCAAGTTATCTTTTCTTCCACTAAATCCAATAAGCCAGGCCAGTCAGAGCAGTGACAAATGTTCCTTAGTTGACTCCCAAGATGAAAACTAGAAGGCCAGCTACCTCAAGGGTGTGTATGTCTGTGGTGGATCCTCTCGTACTCCTCCAGGGAAACCTGGATGCTGGATTACCTCTCTGAAATGCCCATGCACCAACACAGGCTGCAGCAGGAATAATCAGGAAGAACTAGAGATGTGTGTGTGGTCACAGGGCTGTGATCTCATTGCAATTACAGAGACATGGTGGGATAGCTCACCATGACTGGAATGCTGTCGGGGTAGCTATATACTTTTTAGGAAAGACAGGCCAGCAAGACAAGGTGGTGGAGTTGCTCTTTATGTGAGAGAGCTACTAGAATGTGTTGACCTCTGCCTAGGGGTAGGTGTAGAATGGGTTGATGTCTTATGGGTAAGAATAAAGAGGCAGGCTAATATGGGTGATACTGTTGTGTGTGCTTACAGACCACTGAATCAGGAAAAGGAAGTTGATGAGACCTTCTATGGACAGCTGAAAGTAGCCTCATGATCACAGGCCTAATCATGGGGGACTTCGACCACCCTGAAATTTGATGAAAGGCAACACAGCCAGGCATGCACAGTCCAGGGGATTTCTGCATAGCACTGATGATAACATTTTGACCCAAGTGGTGGAGATGCCAACAAGGAGAGGTGTCCAGCTGGATCTTGTACTAACAAACAAAGGAGGACTAGTTGGGGATGTGAAGGTTGTGTGTAAGCTTGGCTACAGTGACTATGGGCTGGTGGAGTTCAAGATCCTGCATGGAAGAAGCTAGGCAAAATGTATAATTATAACCCTAGCCTTCAGGAGAGCTAGCTTTGTTTGGCCTCTTCAAAGACATACTTGGAAGAATCGCATGGGTTAAGGCTGTAGAAAGTAAGAGAGTCTGAGAGAATTGGTTAACATTCAAGCAGCACTTCTCCAAGCAAATGGTCTCCTGGAGTAAATTAAAAAGTACATGGCCAGCAGGTTGAGGGAGGTTATCTTCCCCCTGTAGTCAGCCTCAGTGAGGCAACGTCTGGAGTATTTTGTGCAGTTCTGGGTTCCCCACTTCAAGAAAGACAAGGAACTACTGGACAAAGTCCAGCAGGGGTCTACAAAGATGATGAAGGGACTGGAGCACCTCTCTTACAAGGGAAGGTTGAGAGACCTGGGTTTGTTTATCCTGGAGAAGATTGATATGGGATTTCATCAATGCTTATAAATTTCTAAAGGGTCCTCTCTAAAGAGGGTAAGGACAGGCTGTTTTCAGTGGTTCCCAGCAGCAGGACAAGGGGCAATGGGCACAAACTGAAACACAGGAAGTTACAAGGAGGAACTTCTTTACTTTGAGGGTAGCAGAGCACTGGAACAGGCTGCCCAGAGAGCTTGTGGAATCTCCTTCTCTGGAGATACTAAAAACCCATCTGCCTGTCATCTGGTACAACCTGTTCTGGGTGAACCTGCTTTTTCAGG